>QANT01008553.1:0-13449 GCA_003254885.1 Purshia tridentata
ATTATAAAATAAGTATGATAAAAGTAAATAAATTAATGATGGAAGGTTTTGCATTTGTTCTTCCGAATTAAATTATAAGAATAAAATTTGATTGTAAGTGGCAAAGTCAAATAATAGGGATTCTAAATTTGTGTATTAAATTTGGATAGGAGCACTCTAAAGCTAACTAATTAGTAGGGTAATACAAAAGAGTGGTGATATTTCCACCCCTCATTCATATTTTCTCACCCACCATATTTTTCTACCTCCTTGTAAATTTCCAAAAAGTATTAATTTAATTATTTCACCCCCTTTTTTCCCTTAATTACCCTTATCTCTTTCCACTTTATCTTCTCCTTCTCCCACACTAACCTTAAAAAGGTAAAAATAAAATAAACCAACCATGGCCTCCGCCACTGATTCTAGGAAGATAGATGGTAAATAGAATGCAAATTATATCAATATCCCACCAAAGTATAAATATAAACTACAAAAACTATTGAACTAAACAAGCTTAAAAGCATCGCTCCACATATATTTACATATATATTCCACTGACTTGTAGAGAAATTACAGATCGACAATTAATTGGGATATTGACAACACAATTTGCTGCTATCTATGCACGTAAGATCTCAAAAAAAGGTCCAATTTAGCACAGCTTTCGCAAGCCACCCACGACCAACCATGTAACTTTGAGTTCTTTTTTTAGTTTTTAATTTAAATGTGTCCTTTTAAGTAATTTCATAAAAGAGTAAATTAGTTAATTTTTTAAATAAAAAATAAGATTGGTGGGTGGAAATAGTAGCACTCATACAAAATAACCATCTTTTTTGGCCCATAATTTTATAATTTGAACCGTCTATTTTTTGAGTCCCAGTTTAAATATTATCATTGTTAAAATTCAATAAAATCCAAAATTATATAGTCATCTATTACTGAGATTAAATAAATAAATGAATATTATTTTTCACAAAATCATATAAATGATTGTTACTATAATTAAATGATTAACTTTTGATTTTTGAGATTTTTTTACAAAAATGATATTTGAAGTCGGGTATAAAAAAAAAACAACTTGAATTATAATATTATATTATGTGATGGGCCCAAAAAGATGATTATCTTAGTTTTAGAACATTTTTGTAAACTTAGATATCAAATTATATATCAATATTTTACTTATAATATATGAGTCTAGCTGAAATGTAATAAATGAAACACTATCGATCATTCGTTTAGAATTTGATTAGAGTTCAATTTTTCTCCCAAAATAGAAGAAAAAAGATAACTTGTAGTCCTACCTACAAAAGAACAACAACAATAAGGAGTTAAGGATTCATAAACCCTTTCCATTTAGATTATCAAGATAATCATTTTAGGCATATAGAAAGACAATACTTGCGTCCTGCTTGAATTAACTCCATGTTTTTTTTTTGGAATTTTATTTAATTTATGGAGGCGTCCATTAGTAAAAAATGCTTATGTTTATACAGTAATTTATATCGAAAGAAGTAGTTCTATCCATTTTGATGACATCACTTATTTTCATGCATTCGACAATTCTAAAGCACTAATTAAAGCATCAAATAATACATCATCAACTAGAGTACCAGCAAATATAGAGCATTCACCCAAATTTTAAACAAATAAATTCAATATATGCGCAAAAAAAAAAAAAAAGCCAATTGACACGCGCAAGAGCGCGTGTCGAGAGGCTAGTATCTTTTAATGAAATGACATATGCTAGAAAATGTTGGAGGGGTATTTGTCTTTTTTGTTTTTTGGTCACTGGGTGATCTTTGTCTTTAATGCTTACTAGGGGTGCACAAATATACCGAAAATCCGTTTACTGATTCAATCCGATCAACAATTTGTGGATATTGTACCGATCCAATTCGCAATTTTGTATTTGTGGATATTGATCCGATCCGATCCGCAATTTGTGGATCGGATACGGATATCAATATTGAAAATCATGGATATATCCGATCCGATATGCAAATTATATATATTAAATTTTTATATAATATATATATGTCTGTATATGTTTAATTCATATTATAGAGTAAATCAAAGCCCCTATTATAGTTTATAAACTATTTATGTTACTATATAGTTTAAGTTATATAGTTTAAGTTTAGAGTATTTTAAATTAGTTTGGCAGTGAAATTTATTATAAAAATTATAAATATATATAGTAATAGTTTAAGTTTAGAGTATTTTAAATTAGTTAGACAATGAAATTTATTATAAAAATTATAAATATATATAGTATATAGTTTAGGAATACTAGAAAGTAGAAACTTGTTATGTTTGAGGCTTGTCTTAATTTCTGAAATTCATGTTGTGTAACTATTAAATTAATTTGAGGGATGATTTTTATGTTGTGTAAGTGCTAAATAATTTTTATGTTATTATTTGGATATTATCCGTTCTTCGATCCGATTTTGTGGATATCCGAACTTGTTGATATCCAAATTTGTGAATCGGATATGGATATGAAAAATACTATACTGCAAATTGTAGATTGAATATGAATAATAGTTTGTGGATTGGATAACCGATCGGTGTGCACCCCTAGTAAAAGCATTTCTAAATGACAAATTTAACATTAAAATTATGTATATGCACATTCCTTGAGATTTATCATGTTTCACATACCCCCTAAGGTTTCATAATTTACACAACCACCCCCTGAAGTTTGAACTTATGACCTCTTCACACTAAAATTATACCTCAATACTGGTTCAGCTTATTTAGATTCGAGCTTGGTTTAGTGTTTTGAATAAATAGGTCGGGTTGAGCACAACATGATTGTTAATTGGGCCACTTCGAATATGACCTGAAGTACGAATGAGACAATTTTAAATAGAATAAGCTAATCCAGACCAATTCATTTGTCACCTCTAATCTAAATTCACTATAATTTTAAGTTGAAATATACTAATAGTGTCTAAATGTTCGATTTGAGAATAATGAAATCTATGGGGTGGGGCTTGTGGGATATTTTTACTCCATATTCCATTTGTGTGCAAATAATTGGTACACTTCTTTGGCTCTTATTTTGAGCAAAAGTATGCACCACCGACATCAATTTAGGGAGGCCTGACCTATCAACGAGGTGCACATAATGCGATCGTGTGGTGTCTGCTTCTTCTCTTTTTGGTAAGTGGTATATGCTTCTTCTTTCTTTCTTTTTCCTTTTCGCATTTGTTTTGTTTTTAATTCAAAAAAAGAAATTTGATTTTGGAACTTCAATCAAGTGGAGAGAAATACAAATTATACAACTGAATCTTTTGATACCTTGAATGTAAGAGGCAACAATTAATACATACGATGTTGAATAAATAAAAAATAGGTGCCATGTCGAGAACAATATATTATGTTTTCATCACCTGATGAGTTGAAAAAGTCAGAGAAGTTTAAATGAGCAAGTGGAAGTTAGGGGATGAAGATGACAAGAGCTTGATAATATTGAATGCAAAGGTGTTGTTATGTGATCATGCATTTGCTTTGTACGGTTAGCTTGCCTTTTCATACTTTTTGAAAGACTGATACTAAACCCAACATGGGAAGGTTGTTTTGTATCAAAAAGAAAGAGAGTGATAAGGGAATCTGTCTACGTGTGTGATTGTACAATCACTCCTCTCAAGGCAAAAAGCTTTTTCATGCTCCATGCGTGGACTGTACTGTGGACATGGATGCAATCATGCAAACTCTGGTTACTAGACCGAACCAAAAGGTGAAGAGTTTATGCACTTACTTACCATTGCGAGTTTGAGAGTTGATTTTGCCTTTCATAATAATTTTTAGAGAGTGAGACTTCATTTACCTCTTCTTCCATAGCTACTAATTTTTCTGAGCCTTTTGTTTCATTTTGAGGAAAATAACGAAGCAGCAGTCAATGTATATGGCAGGCACTTCCCTGCTTAATTTAAGGCACTATGTTATTTGTGGCATCATATTCTCATTTCTCAAATATCTAGCACAAAAGTTGGTGACACCATATTTCACATGGCACCGCAGTTAGGTGCATGAATTGACATTTATGCCAGTGGAAGCTAGCAGACTAGCTGGACCATATTCTACTTTTGTTCTTAGAACCGCCCTACAATTGTCTTGAAGTGGTATTTTGGGGCTCACTTGTCAAAAGCAGACAAAGAAAGGAATGTAGGGGTGGGGGAAAAGAAACTAGATCACTTAAGGGTAGTAGCCAAACTGTAGCAGTTACCGGTTGGTTCAATGGCTTAGATGATCAGGATGTAGCTAGCGTTAATCTGGGTCGTAAAGACCTTTCTTGGGTAGTTAGGATTGGGGGTCACTCATCAATGACACAGGATAGGATAGGACAACAGTAACTTGTGACTTGTGAGGGTGAATAGGACTGTATCAAATACTTTACTCTATCAAAGGTATATATGGTAGATTTTGAAATGGTATTTGTTACCTTATAGTGGCCAGCCAGTCATATAATACAAACAACCCATCACTGCCGTCTGCAGTCATCATAATTCACATTAACTCTATCTCCATTGAGAGTTGAGACACTGAAGTTCAGGGAATCTGGCAAGTTGTTAGTTTCACGTTAGTGAGTAATGTACATTGATCCAAATTAAATTTTTACGAATTGTTTCCATCTGGGAACAGAACCTACAAGCTGTAAATGACATCTCTGCTTGTACAAGTAAAATCCATCACATTTCATTTTTCGTATCTGTGAAAAGAGACAGCTGCTAGTATTATTTTAAGGTGTGATTTAAACCTGATGACAGAATTAGAGAAGTTGGCAAGCTTTAAACATCAATAGCATCAACTGGTAGAGAAGTTGCCCTGTGAAGAGAGTGTGGAAGCAATGCTCTTCCGTAGAAACTCTTTGCAGTGATCATTTGTTCGGAACTGTAAGGCCTGTCGATTGTCTCACAATTTTGGGCACTTAGGTTTGCCAAATATTTCTTTTCAGCATCAACGGGAAAATATGAATTGAAATGCTTCCCAGAGGTGAAGGATTTCAGGGAAGATTTTTTGTTTTCTTTGGCCTGCTGGGGTGAAACCAAAGACATAAATAAAGCTCCATTATGTTCCCTGTGGTCCGAGTGATCAGAATTTGGACTTAGGCTTGAAGTTTTTGGTTTAACTCCTAGCTGTTGGTCCCTAAGCCCCCTTAACTGCATTTGGTATGTTGCTTTGAGCCATCTTAGTTCTTGACGAAGCTCATTCTCATAATCATCTAAAGGATCAGAAGTGGCCGAAAGTTTTGCTGAGGAAGAAGCTCTTTCTTTGGAGTTGCTCTGGTTGTCCATAGTTATAATCCTCTCTTCTTTTCCAAAGTTTGTTACATCCATTGTTTCTTGATTTTCATCACAAAGGATCTCTCTTGAGTCTTGTGAGCTTGATTCTGGTCCATCTCGCTGAGCCCAGATATCAGCATAGCGCATGCCATCAGAATGGCTTGATATTGTTCTAGGTGCACCTTCTGTAATACATTGCTCTGACCCTTCAACTTGGTAGGTAATCTCTTCGAAACGGCCATGAACAGCAGCAGATCCATGTTTAGAACACTGAAGAACTTGCAGGTGCTTGACACCTGGAGTATCTGATGATACATAATCCAAAATGGAACCATATGAAGCACAATTTTGACAAAAACTAGCATTATTGCAATGGGGACTTTCTTCTATGCCCAGTCCACTCTTCCACTCTGGTACCAATGCAGAAATTTCACCATCAATCATCTCTGCTATTTTTGTCACATCTTGGTCTGTGATATCAAGCTCAGAAACCATTTCTCTAGCAACACTCAATGCCGTGTCAGTCTCAGTATCAAATGGGAAGTAGATGTTTCGAATGCGGCCTGCAGAGACAAGGAAACTTTAGTTTTAATTCAGAAGTTAGGGAAAGAACAACAATAGTATTTACAATACTTGAGGAATTAGACTGAAACTCTCACCTTCTTTATCTGCAATTCTGAGCCTTAAAAAGATGCCATCGTCTTCTCTCTGCCTCCCTTTGATTGTGAGGTCAACATTTCCCAAATGCTCATCCTCTTGACAAGCGAAGAGATCAATTTCACTCAATCTGTAATCAACTGGATGGTAATCCAAATCTTTTTCAGGTTCATAACCAAGATGATTGGCATACCCATTGGTCAAAGAGCTGTTGCTGTGATGAAGTCCAGTGTAAGGTTGTCTTAGGAGAGGGCCTACTTCATATGAATCCCTTTGATACTCTATTGGCCTTAAATCATATCCAAAATCATCCTGGAGAAAACGGTCCATTAAAAGCTCCCTAGCAGAGAGTCTATGAGACACGGTTACTAAGCATTTCTCAACAAATCGCCGCACCTCAGGATCTTTTACCTTGTAGAGGGCTTCTGGTTTTTTCCCCTATACGAAAAATTCAATGCATAAATTAATTTGGTGGAAAGTGGAAACCAATTTTGGAAAAGTAAATTGAGAGTTTTGAGTTCCTACAGAGATAACTTTCTTGTAGATTTGAGCAGGATGAGTGCATTCACTGTATGGATATTCAAAGGTAACCATCTCCAAGATGCACATCCCAAAAGAATAAATATCAACCAACTCATTGTATTCCTCTTCATAAACTTCTGGAGCCATGAACTCTGGTGTTCCTGAGGGAGGAACAAAAACCAAAGAGAGAGATAGGAACAAAACCAAGGATATGAGATTATCTCAAAGTACAAAAAACTCTATTTGCTTACATGTTTAATATGAGAAAAAAATAAAATTATGCAACAGTTTTCATTATAAGTTATATGCTTGAATGGTCAACTATTCAGAAGTTCAAATTGTCAAGCAATTTTAGATATTCCAATCGATGAAAAGACTCAGGCAACTTGAAACACTTACCAACACAACGTTCAGCGTGTGATTTACGGAGGACAGCTGCGAGGCCAAGATCACCAATCTTGACTTCCCCTTGGTTCCCATTGATGAAAATGTTGTCACACTTGAGATCTCTGTGGATCACAGGGGGGTCATGGCCGTGGAGATAGAGAAGCCCTTTCAAAATCTGCCTACACCAGTGCTTCACTGCTCTGATGTTAACCCTCTTGTGTTTTAGCCTATACCTATCCATAAAAACCAAATACCAAACATACCCACATTGCATAATCAACAAATTTTACAGACACGTATCAGCAAATAAGGCAAAATTAATGGAACTAAGAACTTACTGTCTGAGAGTACCAGACGTAAACATCTCGGTGACAAAGTTGATGTTTCTGTTAGCTATATCAACCCAAGAAGAGTAAAACTTCATGATATTGTTGTGTTTCAAGGTCTTGAGCAGATGAATTTCGCGGTAGAGCCTCTCAAGATCTTCAGAGTTCCTCAAAAAGTCATAAAGCTTCACTTGGTTCCATGCTACTTCAATCCCTTCATACTCATCAAAGGCTCTATAGCTATAGCAACCAACCAAGACACAAAAATGAATAAAAATACATATTTTTACATAAACACCCCCAGCAACCCAGAAACTTGCAAAAAAATTCAAAGTTGTACACAAATTTAAAAAGGGTATTGAAGCATACACTGTCTTTGAAGCTCCCTTGCCAAGAATTTCATTATACTGCAAAAAGCACAAACTTGGAGTTAAAAAAAAGACTCAAAATTCTAAATAAACATAAAACAGCAAAGAGGAAAGGCAAAACAAAGAGAGGGTAATAAGAATAGGAGCTTACTCTTCCATATCTTCCAGTAGGATCAACTTCAACAAACTCGGAGTACTCTTGTTCAGGGTCAGTAACACCATTCATTCCTTGTTTCTACTTTTAGCTATTTCTTTGTGCTAATTTTTCTCTTTTTCTCACAATATGTTTCTTGTTTCAATTATCTCACATACAGTCAGAGAGAGAGAGAGAGAGAGAGAGAGAGAGAGAAGAGATGACAGATGACTCATCCAATGCAAATAGGCTATGAATATAAAAAGAAAAATGGTGAAAAGAAATGGAATTATTTGTTTATTGTGGAGGGAAGAAGAGGAAAAACAGAGGAGGGCCTTGAAGAGTCCATCAAGAGGACAAAGTTAAATGCCAACTACAACTACTCATCAGTCATTCAGAGACAAGGAGGCCAAGATAGAAAGATTTTCACTATCCAACCCCAACCCAACACAAAACCTGACCAAACACCCTCTTGTCTTTCTATCTCTTTCACCTTCTTGTCTTTCTATCTCATCACGAGCTGTTAAACCAACCACTTTTAGGCTTCTCTAACAGCTTGCAAGACATGGACCAACCAACCAAGTTCTATAATAATTAACTTTTTAATTCATTTTAGGAATATATTTATAAATGGGAAATTTAATGGTTCTGTGGCACAAATGGGAATGTGGAATTTTTCATTTGAGGGGAAAATTAAATTTACATCACCAAAATATTGTGAAAGACTTTGCACAGTTGGAGTTGGAAAATGGTGGGTCTTCTGAGGACTGGACTGGGACAATGGGAACTTCATTGTATGCGTTTTTTACCCCTCCTTCCTTCTTCTAGAGGCAGACGAAACTGTGGCATGCATATATATTTTATCAAACGATATTGAAATAAAAGTAATCCAACTTGAGACCTCGAAGAGTGTTGTAACTTTTTAGATTAAAAGAGTTACGAAACTTTTTATTACCAAAAAAACAAGTTATGAAACCTTTGAGTTCGGTGAGTAATTAGTAGGAATTTTGTATTGGTACTTTAATACTTGGCTATGTAATTTAGACTCGAGTAAAAAATTTAATATCAAATATGATATACAAAATAAGTGAATTTGTTACATTAGCTGAGGGTATTACCGTCAATACAAAATTATGTTTCAACAATCTCCTTTCATTTCATTATTTTTTATGACATGAAATTTAATTGCCTTAAATTTTGCAGTAACTTTCATTTAGTAATGTTGTGAACTTTTTTCCTTTTTTCTTTGTAAACCCATTGAATTTGGATTCTAGGCTCTAGCTACTTGCATTGCATGTTTTATATATTATTATCTCTATTTCCTTTTGACCAAAAAAAATTACCTATTTTCTATGTTTTCAAAAAGTATACATCTAAAACCCTCTAAAAGAGGAGTCTCTATGATAGAGAATTAGAGATCGAGGCCCAACTCTACATAATGACCTAAAGCAACAATCCCATCTGCAACAAAATTCTTCTCTCTGAAAAATGTGACGTTGTTGTGTTCATGACCAGTCTCTAGCCTTACAGCAAAGCACCAAAGTAGCCAGGGGTGGAGATAAACCTCCAGTTGATTCACCAAAATGAATCCTATTAATCAGGCAAAGATATTTAAGCAAAGTGTTTCTCTTACTATTAATCCTATAAACAAATAATTTGTACTTGAGGGTACGTACTTTGGTACGTATTGGGGGTTCAAAATTTCTTTGGAAATGAATGGTTTGAAATGGTGAACGTGGAAAGTGTACTGTTCTTTGTAGCATCATTTTGTGAGTAGGCTACATCAAGACGATTCCCATATGCATTAATTAACTTTTATATATAGGGGGTTCATATTATTATATATATCTTGCTTAGTTGCTTTAACCTTTATATAGACAAATCGTATGGTCATCGCTAGCTCTATGACATACATTTAACACCAGTAATCAGCTTAATTATTCAATTCTCTCCTATCAAACTGGAACTTCTAGTATCCAAGTTCATCCTGAAATTTGATCAAATTGGTAATTTATCAAAATTTGGACATAATCTCTATTTTTCTCTAACCTTGTTCAGACATATTTAAATTTCTAGTTAAGTTGTGATGGGTACTCTATGAAACTGTTAAAGTTACATCGCTAGCTAACAATCTAAAATCATGTTTCACAACCAAGCTAGTGAATCGATGCCTAAAGCTAATGAATCGGTCCCCATATATGGGCCATGCAAGTCCTAGCTAGCCGGCCAATATTGTTAGGAGCATAAAGCTAGCTTTACTAGTAGTGGTGCTTGAATGTACATCTGTCATGAACAAAACAAATCCACACGAAATGCTAACCTAGCTAACATGTAATTAATTAATTAAATACATTCATATTATAGACATGAGGCACATGACATGGGAATACATGTTGGACCAAACTCAGAGCATCTATTAAGATAAGCATTAGGTTTAAATGTTTAATTATGGATTTGCTTTAACTCTCTTTGCCAATTGGCATGCAATCTAATATCTGGTCGAAAAAACAGAGAGATTAATAACATTAAAGCTAGCCACGAAGAATTGAAGTGAGATATATATATATAGGAAGGAGGGGGTTGCATAATGTAGAGGTGCACATGCAGTGCAGGTGCCTAGCAATATAATATCATCCTAGTATTGTCTTCAATGTTACCGACAAACATCCATCTTGGAAATCATAAAAATAGTATAAAGCAAACATAATGCAGGATTGAAACACAAACAATTCTTGGCCAAAAAAAAAGGAAACACAAAAAATTAATCACCACATATGTATGCTGCACTGCACCTACCTAATCAATATCAAACTGATGAACAATTTGGAAAGACTAAGATTAGAAGATGCAGTCTAGTATTCGACGAGAGAAACCTAGAAGGACATCTAGGTTATTTAACCAACTTTTTTTAAATTTTTAATTAATTGATGTGATAGATGACGCGATATAAGTTTTTTATTTCAAATGTGAGCATTTGTTTGTTATAAATAAATAAAATTCGAGCAAATCTATATATAAATAAATAAAATACTATCACATTAGTTAAATTCTAAAAATTATTATAATAGTTAGTATCTTTCGTATTACTCGATAAATTAGAACCAAAGTTGAAACGCAATAGATGTAATAGAGTAGACAATTTGTCAATTATGATTTGTGACAAAAAGGCGGCCATTGGTGATTGAGATTTTATAATACCTTGGACTTGCAGATGTTTTGGCTTCTTTCATGCACTAGATTATGCTCATGATATATATTAATTCTTGATAATTATAATATTTATTATGAATCAAGCTGCAGGCTAAACTCATAACACTAATCACGCCTGCAATCTACAGTGGCAACAACTACAGCCAATTACAACAATGCCACCTGTGATGGAATAGACTCCTCGATAATCGATCGATCTGCTTATTGTTAATTAATTGAAACTTATGGGTTAAATATCATAATTTGAATATAATTTGGTAATCCTCGTGTTGATAAATAAGTCAATTCTTCAATCTTCAACAGAAAACTGAAATGGCATTGGGTCCAGACTCAGAGGTATATAATGAATAGAATAGTACGGGCCCACATAAAAATAGAGCCCATGTAAAGCACTTAAAAGATGAAATTGGGCCGCAGAATAGTGTGTGAGTGAGCCATCATGGGCCAGCCCGGTTTCAATATGTGCTCAAATATGGACCAAATAGGGGCTAAATTTGAAAAAATGGAATCATAAATTAATAATTGGAGAAAAAGTAATAAACAATGCAAAGGGACAGGACATTACGGCGGGAAGCGGATACCTGTAATTTTCACATACAGGAATCAACATTGATTGGTCCGCGGGAAGCAGATACCTGTCTGTAATGATGCAAAAAGTAAACAAAACGCACTCATTGGTGTTTTTTTTTTTTTTTTTTTTTTTTTGTTTCTTAATTGAATAANTGTTGTTTGTTTCTTAATTGAATAATAGAGGAATGTTTGCCTTTTTGTTTACCTTTTTGGTAATACTATTCATATTTTCTAAATTTATTATATAATTAAACAATTTTTGATTTAGTTAATTTTTTAGAGAGATGATTTTCAAATAATTATTTAAAATGTGAATAGTTCGAATCATAAAAATACAGTTTGAAATATGAATAATGAATGAAAAAATTGATGAAGAAGGTGGACAACATTTCTCTACAATTTTTATTTTTTTTTGCCGAAACTCAATTACATTTGGTCTTCACTCTTTTTCCTTTTCCTGCCAATTCAATATTGGAGGAATATTTTAAATTTTTTTAAACGAATGGTAAGCAAATTTGCAAATTTGGGGACAAAAAAATGTAGACGTTTCTATTTAATTGAAAGGGGATTCGATTGTGAATTAAAATATTTTTTTGATTAATTTAAAATAATTAGGTTTATAAATACAGAATTGATTAACTGATTATAGTTTAGAAATTTAGGATTAAATACCTCGTTTCAATACTTGTTAAAAAAATTAGTTTTGCTCATAATTTTTAGGTTTGGCTACTAATTAATGAACCTAATTTTTAGAATTTGTCATAAATTTACAGCCCATTTGTTTGACAAATTTGTCCTTCTACTGTCATTTGGCCCATATATGATGGGTCTTAAATAAAATTTATAAAATTTTAACAAAATTACTCTTGATACTTTTATATTATCTTGTAAATTAGTTAATATAGTTTCAACTTCAGTTTTAGTTGTGATTGTACGACACTCAACTTCAAATTTAGTTATAACTGAACGACAGTTACAGTTAAATTGTGATACAGTCACAGTTAGGTTGTGACTGAATTGAAATTTTTTTAAAGAAAAATTATATTACAATATAGTATAAATAGAGGTCATAACAATATTTTTACTCAAAATAATACTTAGTAAATGGTGAAAAGTTGTCTCTTTCAACTTATCAAGACAATCATAACTAAATTGTGAGACAGTACCAATTAAGATGTGATTAGATTGATTTTTTTTAATTTTAATACAATATAGTATAAATTAATGTAATAATATAGATGTAATATATATATATTTATTGTAGTGACATGTGATGTAATATTTGTGAATTATAGTACCTTTTACTATATTATTATGTTTGACTTTTCAATTAATACCTAATTTAAAATGCAATTAAATTTTGATAACTAAACTAAAAAATTATTAAAATTTAGTATCTATATTATTATGTTTGACTTTTCAACTAGTACCTAATTTAAAATGCAATTAAATTTTGGTAACTAAACTAAAAAATTATTAAAATTTAGTATCTAAAGTCAATTAACCTATTATAGTTTGGTTTACTTTTCCAAACCATGAACGAACTCTACGTGATATTATGAAGACTCTACGTAATATCATAATTTCGACATTGAAAAAGAAAAGAGAGCTTATAATTCTAAAAGTAACCTTTCACTCAAGATTAGAGTCAGTCAAGTTATCTTGGCCAAAAAAAAAAAGAGTCGGTCAAAGTTATCCCTTTCTCACATCAAATTATTAACCTCATTGTAAATTTGAAAAGATATGTATATAATCGGAAAAAAAAAATTGTAACAAAAAATAAATATTAAGAAAAACACAGAATCTATTCTTCTTCTATTGCATTATGCTCATTATCTGCAAAGCCATCGCTTACTGGTATTAAATTATTAATTGTTATTTATAAATTGAAACTCTCTCGCATTCTCATTTTCTTGTTGTCTAAATACTAAGTGGGGTGTATTGTATATGAATTTTAAAAGATTTTTATGAAGTTTAAAAGTCATGTGGTATTCAATTAAGACTTT
>QANT01008554.1:0-10823 GCA_003254885.1 Purshia tridentata
TAACGAGGCATGCTCATTGTAAGTAAGATTGATTTCTGTTGGCACCATCATGGATACGTGCCCAATAATGTTTGTTACAGTTCTTTACTTCATAGCCAGGGTTCCATATATACCATTATCTGATAAGATTGATTCCTCTCCAATCTTCACCCCTTACGCAAGCTTTACCTCTTGCCTGAACTTGGTTTGATTTGTCTTTCAGGTTTGCACATACCAATCCATTGCATATGAATTTATTCCACAGTGTAATACAGTTTGAAGCAGAAGTGGTTGCCATGACAGCTGCATTGCTTGGAAGTAAAAAGAAGTCTTCTGGAGGACAAATATGTGGAAACATGACATCAGGAGGAACTGAAAGTATATTATTAGCTGTGAAATCATCACGAGATTATATGAAAACCAGGAAAGGGATTAAAAAACCTGAAATGTATGTCAATTGCCAATGTTACACTTGTTTAGATTTACTGTTCTAGCATGTGAGAATTATTTATATAACTAATTTTATTCCCAAGCTCAGGATAATACCTGAATCTGCTCACTCAGCATATGACAAGGCTGCACAATATTTTAACATCAAGCTCTGGCGTGTCCCTGTAAATAAAGAATTTCAAGCAGATGTCAAAGCAATAAGAAGATATATTAATAGAAACACCATTATGGTATGCACGAAGATATATTAATAGAAAAAACTTCTTTGTTTAACCCATTGTGTCAAGGATGCTTTTCCCAACTTAAATCTCTGTTTACTAGTGAAACTGACCTAGATTTTTCTGATGCTGCAGATTGTTGGATCTGCACCTGGTTTTCCTCATGGCATTATTGATCCCATTGAGGTATTTGAATCTTCTTTTCTTTTTTTCTTTTTTTTGGGGGGGGGGGGGGGGGGGGGGGGGGGNGGGGGTGGGGTGTGTGGTGTTGGTTGATAAATTTTGGGAAAAGCATCTGATCTTAGCTTTAGTGAACTGAGAAAATATGGGAACTTCTATTTCAGGAGCTTGGTCAATTAGCTTCTAGCTTTGACATCTGTCTCCATGTTGACCTTTGTCTCGGTGGCTTTGTATTACCTTTTGCTCAGAAGCTTGGGTACGTCTGGTTTGATTCTTTTTGAGCCAAAGTTTCCAATTTCGACTGATTTATTTGCTATTGATTTGTGTACCTTGTAGATGTCTTACTATTGGGCAGGTGTTCACAGTTTCCATACACATGTCCACGTGTCTTCTTTTTGGATTTATTTACAAATATCCTTGTATCCTGTATCCTGAAAATTAGATGGATAGTTTGGAACTTATATTTTCTTATCACTAATTTATTTTTCATAAATTTTTGTTTCCAGGTATCCAATTCCACCCTTTGATTTTTCAGTCAAAGGAGTAACATCAGTATCAGCAGATGTGCATAAGTATGGCTTAGCTCCTAAAGGAACAAGCATAGTTCTGTACAGAAACCATGACATTAGAAAGGTTATCTATTGATATTGGTCAAAATTTCAGAAAATATTGGTTTGCATTTGGATATAGCCTCCCTAATGTGCTTTTATTTTCTTGTCATATCGATTTATTGCAATGCTGGATTTTATGGCTCTCTATTCTCCATCAGCATCAATTCGTTGCTGGTAAGTTTTTGTCCAAAAAAATGAATATCCAGTGTATCAAGTGATTTTTCAATCTATCCTGTTTCTTGGATAACTTTTACTGAATTATGAATTAATTACAAAATTCAATTAACTCAGTGGACAAATACTTTTGGTTTTCATGATAATATGGAAGTAATATTTAAATATGCTGAACAATCATTGCCGACTTTCATGGTCTGAAATTTGTGCTTATGGTCTTTTTCTTGTTTTTACTTCCATGTTGTAGTCACTGAGTGGTCAGGAGGGCTGTATGTGTCTCCAACCATAGCTGGAAGCAGACCAGGTGGTTTAATTGCTGGGGCTTGGGCAGCTATGATGTCTTTGGGGGAGGAAGGTAAGAATGTATTGGCCAGATGTTTCTGCTAATCTAAATATTTCATCAGTTTGGCTTGTGGCTGATTATGTTCCATTACATTCCAACATTTTATAGGGTACTTGGAGAACACAAAACATATCATGGAAGTAACAAAAAGACTTCAGAAAGGGTATTGTTTTCACTTATCTTATTTATTCAATTATTACTATTTTTCTTTGAGGATGGGGGAGCGAGGCCTTTTGAAAATATGCCACTTTGTGTGCAGGATAGAGGAAATTCCTGAGTTGTTTATCATTGGAAGGCCAGACATGACAATTGTTGCATTTGGATCAAATGTTATGGACATATTTGAAGTCAATGATATTATGTCATCTAAAGGCTGGCATTTGAGTGCATTGCAAAGACCCAACAGGTAGGCTGTGTGTGTGTGTGTGATAGCATGCGTGTGAACATAAAAAGGCAGGACAGTAATGTGATAACAGAGGCTAATAGCCTCTCTTTTTCCCCCCACCTCAAAAAGTATCCATCCCTAATGACAAGTAGATTTATTATTAACTCACTATATGGGGTGTCAAATAAGGGGCCTTTCAATATAAATTGGTTGGATGATTCTTGTTGGTGGATGATCAGTTTTAGTGGTTGACATAAATGGTTTATGCTCTATTTGCTGTCTTCATGATTAATCGGTGAACTCATACAATAATCAATTCCTGAGCTTATTTCTTTCTTCAATATGCTTGAATCAGCCTTCATATATGCATGACACTTCAACACGTACCAGTTCTTGAGGACTTTCTCAGTGATCTAAAGGAATCTGTGAAAACTGTAAGTGGTCTTTTACCTTAATAAAATACCAAACCGTCTCTAACATTTGATCCCTTTATTGTGCACCAAAATCCATTAATGTGTATATTTATTAACTGTGATATCTTTCAGGTTAAAGAAAATCCAGGTCCAGTAAGCGGAGGGCTAGCTCCCATTTATGGTGCTGCAGGGAGGATGCCAGATAGAGGTATGGTTGGAGAGTTGTTGATAAATTACATGGACGGTACATGCTAGTGGTGCTGCTCAAATTGTTTCTCATACTTTTGCCTTGTGCCAGGATTCTTTGTCAAGTTGCAAGAAAATTTGTTCCAAAAAAGAAGTAAAAAAAAAAAAAAAATACTTTCCTTGATTTTCTTCGATATACTTGATATTTGTGCCTCAATTTGAGGATGAATTATTTTAACTCAAATTGTTTCTCATACTTTTGCCTTGTGCCAGAATTCTTTGTCAAGTTGCAAGAAAATTTGTTCCAAAAAAGAAGTAAAAAAAAAAATCCTTTCCTTGATTTTTTTCAATATACTTAATATTTGTGCCTCAATTTGAGGATGAATTATTTTAATCCACAAGATATTTGGCATTTGGTGATCGTTTGTTGGAGCCTCGGCTAATGTTTCTGTAATTACATGTACTAGACTCTTAGCACGTGCTCCGCACATGTTCATTTAAATTCTTATTATGTGATTTTTTTATATTTTTAATAAATTATCCCTCACTTTCTCTACCTTTTAAGGTAGTGGGGTGTTTTTTATTTTTAAAATTGTATTTTAATTTTTACATTTTACAATTATAGTATTTTAATTTTTACATTTTACAATTATATCTTTATTTAATAAGTTGAATTAAAGGTATTTATGAAAAACTAAAATTTGGTGAAGCCTGGCTTTATAATAGTAAGGATTTGTATAAGTGGGATAGATGGGAAGAAATTTAGAAAAAAAATTGAGGCAAAAGAGCAATGAAGGGAATATAGAATTTGTAAATTTGTAGGCCAAACACACGACTTTTTTTAATAGAAAAATGTTATTTTTATCAAATTTTTTCCTACCTTTTTTTTTTCTCAACTTACCTAGTACATGATAATTGATATAATAATGCTATTCTTACTATGTTTTTATATCATATTTTTTATACTATCTTACGATTTTTTTCTCAACTTACCTAGTACATGATAATTGATACAATAATACTATTCTTATTATGTTTTTATATCATATTTTTTATACTATCTTACGTGTCATTATTGTACTGATAGGGTATTTCCTTCTTTTTAGGGTTTTTATTTTTATTTTTTTTAGTGTCCAATGTATTAATGCCACGTAAGATGATATAAAATTATGATATTAAAATGTGGTAAGTGTAGCATTGTTGTAATAGATAATATAAAAATAAAAATTTTTGTATAATCAATACACTGTTATATAGTATAATTAATCGAAAAAAATTTTTAGACCGGCATACCACATCCCTTCAATCCTGCCCATTACATTTATGAGTTGGGCTAGCTAAATTTTTGTAGCCAAAATGAGCAAGAGAAGGCACAATAAAAATTAAATTAATACTGCGGTTGTTGTGACTTGTGACAAACAAAAACAACTCAAAATATATTTGTTATGGCACCAAAGGCCAATCAATACCCGAGCAGAAGGCCAATAGCAATCTAACCCAGTTCAAAAACTCTATAATTGAATTTGCCGTCCAAGTTCGGAATGATATAAATCCTAATTATCTTTTTATTTTTTTGGGTCGAAGATGTACGCCTTCGCGGGAATGATATAAATCATAAATTCACTTTACAACGCCTTCGCGGGAAGACCCTCAAACGGCACCGTACGTTTTGGAGGGTAACATTCAAAAAAGAAAAAACAGACTGAATGGTCAAATAGGGGTGGGTAACGTTTGCACTTTGCAGCAAGGAAAACGATCGAGTATCACTGTCTGCTCCGTCGGTAACAATCACGAACCACGCAGATCATATATTTCTGTTTACAGTTGTAATCTATAAGGATTTCTTTCTTCATTTCACAGCAATTTGAATCATGATGAAAGCAATTTATTATTCATTTTTAATATTATAAGGAACATTAAAATTTCATTTCAAAATTTATCCGATAATGGTTGATATATGATCCCAAGCACAAGTACAGGATCTTATATTTTACAATTTAAATTCACCAATCAGATAGATTTACAAGAGGGGATGCCCTCTTTTATTTATCTGTTTCCACTCATGCTCTTTAATCAATATTGGCAACACTACCAAGTACCAACAAGTATAATCTCACTCTCACAAACAGTATTACTATAATACTTCTTACTGATCAAGATATTGTGACATTTTGAAAACCCAACTTGCATCTTCTCCCTTTCACAGCTCCAAGACTAGATCTACAGTAAACACAACACAACTGAATTAGGAGTTACCCATAGAGCCTTGTTAAATTAGCATAGGCATATCATTCTTTTTAGTGTTTTGAAATGGATTGTATAAGTGTGCAGTGTACTCACAGTCAGCATCTGTTTTGATCCAGTGCTCCCCGTTCCCGTTTGAATCAATGCCGCTCAGAGGAAATGGTGGTGGGTTAGATTGGCTCTTGTAGCGTCGCATGATCTGCTTTGAAGAAAAGCCTTGTTGGGGATATAACACGATGTCTTCATCTTGAAGGACTTGATCTCCATTGTTGCAATCCTCATCCAAACCGGTTGTTTTCTTCTTGTTTTCGTTCTTTTGGTACTTACCAGACTTTTGTGCAGTCATAGAGGTTTCAGGGTGAACTTTTCTGTGGAACATCTGAAGGATCTACAAGCCACACACCATAGCCATCAGCCAGGACTATATATATAGAGCACGCATTTAGTATACCCCAATTCAGTTAACATTGCTCTTTTCAGGCAAGAAGTCTGAAATATATATACGGTGTTTGATCTAATAACTATAAGAGCAAAGAATTGAAAGCGGTTCTCTTATTGTCGACCATTCGTCATTCTCGGGGCCACTTCATAACTATATATATCATGGGCACCAATATCGATTACTGGTCATGTCTAGGAGCAGTGAAAGATTATTAGATAGCTTTTTTCTTTCCACTTTTATTGAAATGCAGATCTCTTTATAGTGACCCAGATAAGCCAGAAATGATTTTACTGTAGAAGGGGTTTCATTAGAGGTACCTTGTTCAGTTTTGTTTCTGCTGAAGCAGGATCAGCAGGACCAGCAGCAGCTGCAGCAGAGTTCCGAGAAGAAGCATGAAGCATTTTTTTCTTGAGCTTCTTTTTCATCAAGTGCAGGGCAGACTTATCAGCTTCCTTTTCTGCTCGTTTCTCCTCCTTGCTGAATTTTGCTCCAGAATTCTCCTCTGCCAATTTGCTCTTCTGAAACAGCTCACCAAGAGATGTCCTGTGTTCCTTCTTTGGCACCGTTGTTGTTTCTGACAATTCATATGCTGACCCAAAAAGATATCCCTGGAGTGGGCAGACTGTAGTTCCATTCCCATTGCTCTCTGATCCTTCCAGTGTCTTGCCACTTAGTGTTATGATGCTACCATGGCTACTTCTTCCATTGCTGACATGGCTGTTTCTTCCAGATGAATCATTGCAAATTTCATCCTTAGCTTCAGCTACCAGCACCTTCTCCAGCTCATCACTGATGAGTTTCAATTCATTCTCCGTGGCTTCAGTTTCTTTTTCAGTTATATTCTCCACAGTAGCGAGTGTTGGAGTTGATGGCTCGGCGATTACTTGGTCCAAGCCAAGAGTGCCAATTGCAAGAAAGCCATGGAAGAGTTCAGATGCCGCAGCTGATGATTCCTCTTCATAGTATTCTTCTTCTACCCTTGCTGCTTCAAGGCCAGCAAAAGAATATCGAAGGTGCTGATCTTTCTGGGCTTGTTTGAAAGGTTTTGTGCCATAGTTTGGCTTGGGATAGTATTGTTGGTCATCGAGTGATGGCTGCCCTGAAAGACAAGCACAAGAACGCTCTGACACCAAAAAAAAAAATGTAAGGAACTTGAATTTCTCGTCTCTAATAATGAACTTGTGGTGGTTTCTAAATATTTTGGTTTCTAAGCTGTTAGGCATATGTACTTCATCATGTGATTTATCTTGGGGCTATTCTCAGTCATTTAAAGCATTCAAAAGGGAGAATATTGTCTTTACACAAAATTCTTGTTTGGACTAGTTCTTTATTATGTGGATGAAGTCTTAATTGCATTCCTTCGCTTTATTCAGTAGTGAAACGATTTATCTGGTTGATTTACAAATTGGATGTATATGAACAGAACTCAATCTACAAATTAATGCATGCACATGATGTTTTATGCGCCAGTTGTGTCTCATGGTCAATGATGGCCGTGTAATGAGTTTCATGGCCATTTTTTTGGTGAAGTACACCTGGAGCCCATAGTACAAAGATGCATGTGGCACCACACCACTTACCAATGGAAATGAATGGATCGTTGCTATTCTGACGAAACTTGCGGTGCATCCAACCTAGTAACTGCAACATTGGCATGCAAGATCAACAACTTTATAAATTATTTGAGACAGTTTTAGCTCTCCCAAGGATAATAAGAGAGTAGACTTTTCTTACCTTCATCTTGTGGTCGTCCTTCTGAAAAACTTGAGCTTTGATCCAATTATTTTGCTAGGAAAGGGTGAGAAGAGTTTCTTTGCATTGGGTGGTCTTTATGCTTATTGATGTAAGATGTCAAATACGACTTGAAATCCTCCAATGCTCCTAGTGAAAGGTGGGCAGAGGGATACACACAGATAGTTACAAAACTAGTGTTGGCTATTCTTTGTCAAGATCACATCAAATGGCCAAATGGCATGTGGGTCCTGGACACCCAACCCAGTCATGCACATGTGTTTATGTGTGAGATTGATTGTAGGGTTTATAATCAATTTGTGCATAATTCAGTATTAACCTTAATCATTACATGTCTTTCAGTACTGTAGAATGTATCTGCTACATTTCATGGAGATGGTGCTTTGAGATGCAATTGCACACGCCCTTGTTTGGAAACATACCCATATCAGGTGTGCCATGTTCATGCACATGCTTTCTGCCTTTCTGCCTTTCTGCATAGTATATGAAGAAATTGTCATTCTAAGAATTTCCATTATTTTATTATTTTGCTAGGTATTTGTTGGAAAGACCCTGTATTGAACAATAGGGATTGTAGGGAATATTTTGTTGGACCCCAATGGAGTCAAACATATAATTCGACAATTAAGTAGATCCTTCTCACTGGGACTCAGAAACGAGAATTCTCTATTCTATTTTGTAGGTCCGCCCCAGTGGACAATAAACCATGATAAATTGTGATTTCTTTTAATAATTATCTTCATATTTGATGTTTATACTGAGGTACGTAGAACTCGTTCTTAATCTTTTATTTTGCTGTTTGCAGTCAATTTAATCTTGCTGAAGCAATTGGATGGCCCTTTTAACTCCCAAACTCCTATATTTCAGTCTACCAGGAATATCAGCTTATCAAGCTTTAATGGGATTAGTAATGGCTGAAATGACATGCAGATCTGATTGCACATCTTGAACTACTGCCATGTTTTCTGTTTGATAGTCCTAGGCTCCTAGCTAGCCCGCATTATGAGCTAGTTGCAGGTGTTTTTTTGTCGGCAATGGAATTTGTTTTCCGGCATCATTCTGACATAAAAATCAATCAAGATAAATAAAGTTCCTGAATGGAGTACTTCTTTATCACCTCAATATTCCTGAGTCTTCTTTCCATGAGACAGTAAAGTTGCCACATGTTGTCAAGTTGTTCATGTTCAGCAGAATGATACTCTTGATTTATTTGTTAATACAAAGAGTGAAAGAACCATATCTGCTTAAGTTTGATATGAGTTGATGACCTCACTTGATCATAGGACGAGAGGTAAGTGATCCATCTTCTTTCATACTTGTGATTATTTGTATCCATGAATCTGTATCAAAATCAACTGATTAAGAAGTTGGGGTAATTATTTGTGCAGGTTAAAACAATTGTGTTAGATGTCTATTTCTCATGTATCTTCTGTACCAACTGGTCATAGACAGCTCTCAATCTATGCCGCCCACAAAGCAAAATGATCTTGGAAATGAAAGTTTCAGAATCCATGTTTGAAAAAGATCAGATTGTCCAAGCGTTGGGACCCAACTGATCGTTTCTTCTATCTCCTCTTGGGAAGCCAACATGAAACTAAAATACGAAGTAGTGGACAACGTTCTGGTACTATCATGAGGGGAACCAACTATCAAGGAGACACTTAAAGGTACACACCCATCCCCACCTCACCTTTTTAATCACTTATCCTAAGTCCAAGTGTTAAGAGTGTGATATGAATACGTGTTATTCTATACATGGTGTTATATGTGGGCACAGCATTGTTTGTCTGAATGCCTTAGGCTCTTAGCTGGGTGACTATAATAACTAAGCAATAGTATTAGACATTAGTAGTACAGCCCTTGAAAACCCTCTGATTGATTTACACCTTATGATCGTATGGTTATATAATATGTGAACTGGTAGGCAAACGAATGCATGAGACAAGCAATGCCTTACCAGTTAGTTGACATGATTGACAACTCATATATGATTTAACTTACCTCTCATTTGACAAATCCTAGTAGTAATGTAGTATACCCTCAATTGCATATTTGCAGTACCGACATGTTTGTGCTAATTTAATCAACTTTTACTATGAAAAGAAAGATTAAAAGAAATTATTCAACATTCAAACATCCAATATAATTATTCAACATTCAAACATCCAATATTCAATGTTAATGCTTTAGAATCCTTATTCCTAGTAACAGAAGCTATAATTATTGGCATGGATCATATGTTCTTGTTTATTTTCACAAAATTCAACTTAATTGAAAGGGAAATTTTTTAAAATAGGACACAAAGTAATGAACTTTCTTCCTCTCTTCCACCTTTTCCTTTTGGTTTTCTATTACTCTTATACCCCCCACTACCATAAAATGATTAGACTGGATTTGTGCCTTTTCCTTTTTTGGGATCTAGAATAAAAGGCCACCAAATGATATGTGGACCCAGTTTACCGAAGGGCATAACAGGAACACACTTGGGCTTTGCGAAAAGAGTGTCTAGAAAGCCCACCTTCTCTAAAATTCTAAATTTATTTCGTTGAATACAATTACTTTAGGTGGCGGCTATATACACCATTCTAAAATACTAAATTACTAAATTCTAAAATACTAAATTACTAAATTGACCACCTACCTAATATTTTTTCCTTTTTGTCCCTTTTTACTCTTGCATTAAAAAAAATATTTTCTCTCTTCCTCCCTCCTTCACCGGACCACCCACCCCCATTACTTTATGCCACTCACCTATTTACTAATCTTTGAACTGAGATTTTATGTGCTATTATTGAATAGGGGCTTGGTCCACCCAACAATCAATTTAGCTAGAGGCGCTTAGTTCACTTAATAGCCAATTTGGTTTGAGGCACTTAGTCCACTTAACCAACTTAGCTCAAAGGGATAAAATTATACGCCCATTTGGGGTTTTGTTGTTAATTTGAAATTTGGGCCTAAAATAGTTCAAAACGACAGGAGGAGAAAAAGGATGGTGGGTCTTGAGGAGTACAACATGCACTAAACTTGGACACCCCAAGTTCATTAATTCCCGTACAAAACTGATGTGAAATTGTTGAACAACTCCTACTAGTGGTCCTATCAAAGCGTCATATCTATTGTAGCAGCAGAGACCAGTGAGTGAGTGACCCCTCACAAATCTAGCAAAATGCAACAAGACAATTCAGTCTCCACGAATTTAATTCTTGCCCATGTCTTTTTGCATGTAGAAAACAATGCAACCCATATCACTTTCATTATATACATAAAAACAACCAAAATTATGCAAATATGACTTCTGCGCTAACTTTAAAGCTTACAAGACAAGATTACCCTAGAAAATGACACTACATCCGACTGCTGGTGGTAGGAAAGGAGAAGGGTATTTTCGGAATTCTCCATGATTTGCACTTTGCAAGGTTCTATGTCAGAAGCATACGCGCCTAACC
>QANT01008558.1:0-39454 GCA_003254885.1 Purshia tridentata
TTGAATAAAAGTAATATGTTCGGTAGAATACCTTCAAATGCTTTTTTTAAACACATATATTTCCATTTGGTGGTTGTTTACTGAAAACACTGCCTATGTTCGACAATAGGATGCTGAATAACCACCAAAATTTTGGCACACCAGTGTCGAAAAGTTTTAAAACGGGCAAAGATGTAGTGGTGTCACGGGTGCGCAGCGGCTAGGTGGGGTCGCGCCGGCGTCTGAGTTGGTTGGGTGNGGGGTGGGGTTGGGGTGGGGGTGAGGATGGGTGGTTCGGTGAGGGAGGGAGGAAGAGAGAAAATTTTTTTTTTCCTGCAGGGCAAAAAGGGAAAAAATTTTTTTTTTTGAGAAGATGGTTAACTCAGCACAATAGGGTGGTCGGAATAGCCTGGGCCAAGTAAAACACATAAGTTCTAGTACCCAAAGGCCTAATATATTTGGAGATTATGGTTGGCCATTGGGCCCATACGCCCATTTGGCCCATTTGGCCCTATCAAATGCCCATAGGACCTACCCAAAGGCCTAAAGCCCATTTGGCCCCATGCCCCTATCAAATGCACTGCTAGTCAGTTATGGTAAACGAGGACATTTGAAGTCTCTCCCATGAACTTGTTCCTTATTGATATTTAAGTTCATTATATTTTCAGTAAGCTAATGGAACTCTCCCCTACGAGAAACAAGTTCTTCGATCCATCACAAGCAGAGACTCAGAGACTCACCGACTGCCATTTCGCATTTCGAATTTAAAAGCGAAAAGTTGTTGCTGATCGATTTCATAGAAAGCCGAAGAAATGTTGCGGTTACGAGCATTTCGGCCGACGAACGAGAAGATCGTGAAGATTCAATTGCATCCCACTCATCCATGGCTGGTCACCGCCGACGCCTCCGACCACGTTTCTGTTTGGAATTGGGAGCATCGCCAGGTACCTCTCTCTATTCTTCTTTCTCCAGCTCTTCATTTTGTTCGCTTGCCTGTTCGGTATTCAACTCTGTTGGACTTTCTCAGGTGATCTACGAGCTCAAAGCTGGTGGCGTTGACCAGAGGCGTTTGGTCGGCGCCAAGTTGGAGAAGCTGGCCGAGGGGGAATCAGGTACTGAATCATCAAATTCAATTCAATTTTGGCGCTGTTTATAAATTTCTAATAGCTAATTAATAGAAATCTAAGTTGCCGAGTACCTAAAAAAAGGTTTTGTAGAAGCACTTTTCAAATTCTATTAGGTGGTCTCGAATTTGCCCAGGAATAAGCATGTACTGATTGTCTATAGAATAGGAATAGTCTAATGTAAGATTCGACTTAAACATCTGTGTCATAATCAGCTTCTCCAGTTGCGTCTTCTAACTAAACTTTGAGGCAACTCAAGTAGTACATCTGAACATTTTGCTTGAAAATCAATGCACAGCTCTTCAAATGACTTTGGATGTTGCCGTCTTTCAATTATTTGTTTCGTATCTTTAGCGGGAATTTTGGCTGCATATAATGATATTTGAACAACAAGATAGCTAGTGTGACTCAGTAATTATTTAAGATTTCCAGACTTACACGGTAACCAAAGAATTCCAGCACATTTTATTCTTGTTTTAATAAATTGTGTGTAATTTATCTTCTTAACTGTAGTTTTTGTATGTGGTTGATAGAGCCTAAAGGGAAACCCACAGAGGCCATGCGTGGAGGGAGGTAATAGACCACTGCAACTGCATTTTTTTTTTTTTGTATTTATTCTTTGTTGAAACCTAAACACACACTGAGGGCATATGGTTTCTTGAAGTGTTAAGCAGGTAAACTTCTATGACGATGACGTGCGCTTTTGGCAACTTTGGCGTAACCGCTCTGCAGCTGCTGAGGCTCCATCAGGAGTCAATCATGGTGCATCAGCTTTTAGTTCTCCTGCTCCATCAACTATAGGAAGACATTTTCTTGTCATTTGTTGTGAAAACAAAGCCATATTTTTGGACTTGGTGACAATGCGTGGCCGCGATGTACCAAAATATGACCTTGACAACAAATCACTTCTCTGGCAAGTCATCAGTATTTGTTATCATATTTCTTAATTCACTGAATTAATTAAGCATTTGTAATTCCTCGAAGTTGTTTTTGTCTTCATGGAAATGACATACTTGGTGCTACCTGTTCTTTATTTCCCCCCTCTGGCTCTTGTAGCATGGAATTCCTTTCTAGAACTGCTGTTGGTGATGTTCCTCTTGTTGCTTTTGGCGGATCAGATGGTGTTATTAGAGTACTTTCAATGATGACATGGAAGGTTTGCTACTTTCCAAATTGTCTGTCATGTTAAATATGAATGTCCATTGCTTTGCGTGATAGATGTGTTTCCTGCAGCTTGTTAGAAGATACACTGGAGGTCATAAAGGATCCATATCTTGTCTGATGTCATTTGTGGCTTCTTCCGGTGAGGTAGATTTTTAGTTCTAAAAGATGAAATCAAGTTGCCTTCTTATATGTTTTTGTGATAGCTTTGTTCAAACCTTTTATTATATTCAAGTACCATAGTGGGGTAGATGTATGATATTGATCGTACCTCTGAAGCTTCATAAAATGTTATTATCTCTTCCTTCTTCATGCTCATTTTGATAGCAGCTTTGTGGAAGTAATTTGTTCATTCAATCAGCAGAGTGAGCTGAAAAGTGTGGGAATTGGATATTGAGATGTTGGGAATGTGCAGATATGAATGCTCATGTGTTATAGATATAAGTAGTATATATATGTGCATGCATACATGCTTTTAAGTGCTTCTATCTTCTGTTACATTCTCTTTTTGCTACATTTAGACTTGATTGCAGGCACTGCTAGTTTCGGGGGCTAGTGATGGCTTGCTAGTAGTTTGGAGTGCAGATCATGGTCAAGATTCACGAGAACTCGTACCCAAGCTAACTTTAAAGGCAAATATTTCCTTTTTATCGCTTATTTCCCTAATTTTTTAGAATAGATTACAGATGAATTAATTTATTCCATATTATTCTTTCTAAGTTATATGCAGTTCTCAAATCTAGCCTGATGGGTGTCGTCATTATATTAAAATTTTTCAATGTGACACCATGTTGGGTCTGAAACAGATCTAAGATGTCCATATTATGATTTTGAGGCAATGTAACACCTCGCCAGTGCCTAATGTTGTCCATCAGAGGAAAAAAGTGACTTGAAGAAATTGGATTTTGATGATTTCTTTGTTTTATTGAATTAAACTTTTAGCTTCTCTTTGGGCATCTTTGTTGAAGCATTTTAAATATATTCCTTTTCACATATCTCTTCTTCATTGTTGTTTTTTTGGGGGGGGGGGGGGGGGGGGGGGNGGGGGGGGGGGGTGAGTTTTGAGTTGATTGTAATATGTGTTAAGGGTGAGGAACAAGGATGCTAACCTGGATTTAATGTACTTCTCGCTATCCTACTTGTATTTTTCTTCCATTTTACTAATAAAGTCTGTGTTTCTTATTAAAAAAACCTTTGTCATATTGAAGATCGATGAATTGACATCTTTTTTCAGAGCTACTCTTTTTCAATTTATTAATTTGTGTATGCATAAATGGTTGGAGCTTAATGCATGCACTTTTTGTTTGCTCATATATAAATGCAGTATGAATTCTCTTTCACTGAATTTGTAGAACTAATGGAGATTTGATTATATACAATTATTTTATGATACTAATAGGCACATGATGGTGGGGTTGTGGCTGTCGAGCTTTCTAGAGTGATTGGAGGTGCTCCACAGCTTATCTCAATTGGTGCAGATAAGACATTAGCTATATGGGACACAATTTCTTTTAAGGTGTTCTAATATTCAAGAAAAGACTTTCAATTTATGTTAAAAGCATTTATCCTAACTGAATTTCTGTTGATGACTAGCATTTTTCTTCTATTTAGTTATATATTTTGTCTGCTTTTCTCTTTCAGGAGTTGCGGCGTATTAAACCTGTTCCAAAACTGGCTTGCCACAGTGTGGCATCGTGGTGCCATCCTCGCGCTCCAAACCTTGATATTTTGACTTGTGTCAAAGATTCCAATATATGGTATGCATACAATTTTCTTTCTAGTCGTATGCATTACAAATTTCCAGCGGTTCATAATTCTTTTTAGCCTAAAAGAGTAGATTTATAATGCTGACCAAGAAAAGTTAGATACATATTGGTTATGAGAACTGTGATAAAAATAATTTGTCTTTTATTTTTTTGTTTTTTATAGTTCTTTATGAAGGATATAAATGAGAATTGTTTGGAAATTTTCTTAGGGCTATTGAACACCCAACTTACTCTGCTCTCACAAGGCCGCTGTGTGAACTTTCCTCACTAATCCCTCCACAAGTAATCGCACCCAACAAGAAAATTAGGGTAAGTCACTCTTTATTTTATTTTATTTTCTTACGTTTAACTTTAAATAATTTCATATCAGTTGTTTACATCCAGATTTTCATATTTTAAAATAGGAAAACATCAGTTTATTGTTTGATGATCTATGGACTTGTCTAATTGTCAAGAAATGCAAATGTTTCCCATTTTTGTATGGAAATATTTGGATGGGCTTTTGCAAATGCTTTTTCTATTATCTTACATACCAATTTTTGTTTGGTTGGTCTGACATTTGTTTGCTGCCTAAGAAACTACAGGGCATGGATGGGAGAAGTATTCACAACTGTTAAATTTATTTTTTTGGTAAACATAGTTTAAATTTCATTAGCGAGAATCTTGTATACAATGCTGATGCAGTAAGAAGTGAAAGGCACCTTAGAATTAACAAACTAAATAAAGGATAAATGGAGACTCTTGAGTGACTTACAAAGCTCTTGGGTAAACCGTACTCCATCATGCTATATGAGATTGTAGGTCTCTACAATTCATTTATGTGTTCAATATGACCCAGATTATTACTTGTGAATCATTCAAGAGTGGTGATGCTTCTATCTGATGCATTTTTGGACAATGCCAGGAACTCCAGAGTTCTTGTCTTGGAAAACATCATTGCTTCTATTGTTCAATCTATATGGTAAATTATATAATTTGTTTTAGGAGCAAGTCATATTTTCATTGTGGTTTTTGTGTAATAACTCCACTGGGAGCCTAAAAGAAGCACAGGGATTTTTGTTGTGTGTAGGACCTGCTTCAAAGTAAGATTAAGTTCGTCAATTATTAAAGTAGAACTTAGAAAGCTGGAAATTAAAAAGAGAGCTTTGAACCACTTGCCTTGTACTAGAAAGAAAAGCATTCAATTGCAATGCAAGTAATGAACCATTTTTACAATCCTTTTAGAATAGTTCTGGCTTCATAAAATTGTAAAAGTCTGTTTTCAATATTCAGTGCTAAAATTTTGTCAAGTTACTTTCATAAATCAATTTTGCTGATAAGTTGTATCGCAGGTATACTGTATGGTTGCACATCCTTTACAGCCTCACCTGGTAGCTGTTGGAACCAATGTTGGTGTCATTATTAGTGAATTTGATGCGAGATCTCTTCCAGCTGTAGCTCCGCTACCAACACCATCAGGAAGTAAAGAGCATAATGCTGTCTATGTAATTGAAAGGGAACTTAAGCTACTAAACTTTCAGTTATCCCAGACAGCAAATCCATCTCTGGGAAATAATGCTTCTTTGTCGGAAACAGGAAGGCTTAGGGGAGACTCCATTGAAACTTTACATGTCAAACAGATTAAGAAGCACATTAGTATTCCTGTTCCACATGATTCCTATTCAGTTCTTTCCGTAAGCAGTTCGGGAAAGTAAGTTGCTTCAGGCACTGTAATTGTGGTTTGTAACTACATTTGTTTTCAAGCTTTGTAGGGGCATTGTTAGATGAGAGCATTAGCGTTAAATTCAAATTCATCTTGGGTTTAGGCCTAAGTAATGCATATCAATCAGCCTTTTTATTGAACATTCATAGCCGCAAACAATCAGTGCATCTTGTTTATGATGCCTATCTTTGACCATGTTTCTAGATGTGCTGTATTCTGATGTGATATATACCAGCTGAAATTACCTAGGGTGTTTATTTCAACTTGTCATGCTTTTTGGTCTATTATTAATTGGAGCTTCAGTACTGATAATTATAATGGTAATGATTATTTCTATATGTTGCAGGTATCTTGGAATTGTGTGGCCTGATATCCCTTACTTCTCTATCTATAAGGTTAGTGATTGGTCTATCGTTGATTCAGGCAGTGCACGAATTCTGGCTTGGGATACATGCCGTGATAGATTTGCTATTCTGGAATCTACATTACCTCCTCGAATTCCTCTAGTTCATAAGGGGGGTTCATCGAGAAAAGCAAAAGAAGCTGCTGTAGCTGCAGCACAAGCTGCAGCAGCTGCTTCTGCTGCATCTGCAGCCAACGTACAAGTTCGCATCTTACTGGATGATGGCACGTCAAATATTTTAATGAGATCTATCGGTGATCGCAGTGACCCGGTACATATTCTGTTCTGATCGGTCTATCGTTATTGTAATTTTAGTTATGACTTTTCTTTATGTATTTTAATGCAACTAACTGTTCCATTTACCATTTTACTCTTCCAGCTTGTAACATATTTCTGATTCTATCCATGATTCTATTAGATTCTTATTGCTCAATTTTGTGTATCATGTCCTGGGTTGGCCATTGAGTTGTGGCTGATTAGGTAGATTTGATTATTTTTGTAGGAAAGATTTCAAATACATGCCTCTTTTTAAGTAGAATGTCAGAGAAATATGCTTCAACACTATTAATCTTGCCCATGTCACGCTTTTCCAGATTTAATAAGGGCTATTCAGAAGAATTTTGAAATTTGTGTTTAAGCAGTTGGGATACATGTTTCTTTCACATGCATTGCTTAACTTTCATTTCATATTACTGCTTTTTGGAGAACCAATTATCAGATGGAAGCAGGCCACAAATCTATATTAAGCATACCACATTGTAAAGCATTTCCATAAGTGCCATTTAATTGTATAGCAAGTGTGGGCCTTGTGGCTGCCCTTGTAGAACACAGGAAATTGCCAAAATGAGAACTTAGTAGTGGAAGTGAAGGCCTTATCCACAAACTTTGATACCTTGTTGGAGATATTGTGTGCCTTGAAGCTCAAACTTTTGATAGTTGGCCAGCAATTTATATCAAGCACATCAAAGGCAAATGCATCATTGATGGACTTGTCCTTTGAAGTTTTGGTGTAGAATGTGTAGTAATTCTTGCATGTTAGGGTTCCTTTCTAACTCAAAATTATATCTTCTAGGTCATTGGCTTGCATGGAGGGGCACTTCTTGGCATTGCATATCGAACATCTCGGAGAATTAGCCCTGTTGCTGCAACAGCTATTTCAACAATTCAATCTATGCCCCTGTCTGGATTCGGAAGTGCTGGTATTTCTTCTTTTTCCACTTTTGATGATGGATTTTCTTCTCATAAATCTCCAGCTGAGGCTGCACCTCAAAACTTTCAGCTATACAGGTAAGGATGTTTTCCATTTTCCTTTTTCTTTCTTGTATTCGTGGGCAGACAGGTAAAGATTATTGTCTGTTTTTCTCTGATGAATTTGCATGTTATTCCCAATGGCCGATTCTCACCAAAAGAATTTGTATGTTATTCCCAATGGCCGACACTCACCAAAAGAATTTGCATGTTATTTGTTTCATTTTAAGTTACAAGGATATCAGATTTCTTCATTCATTTATGGTTTATGCTAATGTAGATACATTAGATATAGCTTTCACTTGTTGTGGTTTAGATAAGGTGAGTCAAGCTTTTGCCAACCTTACCCAATTAACTCCCGCATTGTGTTTGATGGTTATAAAAATTTCTCACCACTCCTTAATTGAGGATGCTTGGACTTCTGCTTTCTAATAGTGCTTGCAGATAATGCTATTTTTCTGATATTTATAAAGTGTTTAGGTTACTTGACTGCAAACTTGTCACTTGTCTTCTCTTCACCCTTCTAGCCCATGTCAGAATAAAAGTGTTTCGTGTTGATTGCTAAAGGGTGCTTAGGGCTGTATGTTTCATTAAATTTTTTTTTTAAAGGTTATCTTGATAAGATTTCTGTTTAATCTTTGAGCATTTCTAAAATATGCAGTTGGGAAACTTTTCAACCTGTTGGTGGTCTACTTCCTCAGCCAGAATGGACAGCGTGGGATCAAACTGTTGAGCATTGTGCTTTTGCATATCAGAAATACATTGTCATATCTTCTTTGCGCCCACAATACAGATACCTGGGTGATGTTGCAATTCCTTATGCTACTGGTGCTGTTTGGAATCGGCGACAGTTGTTTGTGGTTACGCCTACCACTATTGAGTAAGATACAGTAATTGTCCTACAACTTCTGTCTTTACATTTATAACAGGTTTTTGGAGATAAATGAGAATGGGTTTTTTTTGGGAAAAAGAGAAGTCATTAGATTTATTCTCAAAAAAAAAAAAAAATATTGAAAGTTACACACACAAGTTAATAGAAGATCTGGATTTCTAGTAACTTGACCTTTAAAAGCTTCTAAAACTACATGTGGGCCCGCTCAACAAACTTAAAATTGTCAAAGTTGAGAACAATGCACAAAAAAGTTGATTCAATTCATGCATTGGTTGAAGAAAACTCAAACTCAGGTTTCAGAATGTTGAGGCATAACTGTATATGAATTCAGGATTTTGGGACCTGAGTTAACTTTGCTCTTGGAAGTAACAAGACCATCATTTGTATGTGTTATATACCAAGTGTCGAGAAAGTTCTTCTCTTTCAACTCTATCTGTCATGCATTATTTGGACTCGTTTGCTTTAGCAGATAAGAGTGAAGAATGTGAATTGTAAATTGAATTGATCCTAGGGAATTGAAAATGTTGTAACACAGAAGCTGTGCCTTTTTGTTATGCTGAATTTTCCAGATGTGTTTTTGTGGATGCTGGAGTTGCACCTATTGATATTGAAACCAAGAAGAGGAAAGAGGAGATGAAGCTGAAGGAGGCACAACAAAGAGCCATTGCTGAGCATGGTGATTTAGCACTAATTGCAGTTGATGGTCTCCAATCTGCTACACAAGAAAGGATAGCATTGAGGCCCCCAATGCTACAGGTAAAAAGAGTTGCATATCTTCAGTTTAAGTCGGAGCTGATGCCTTCAGCGAAAGCATCTGATATTTGTGACAAGTTTTTCTGGAAACTTCTATATGTCATTTTGGTTTAATTTTTATTGAATCGGGCATATGACCATACAATAAAAGTTGGTTAAAATGGGAATGTTCTGTGTTCTAAGAAATGAATTACTTATGGTATATTAATCTATTTATGAAAATTCCAGTTAACAATTTTTTTATTGGCAACAAACTGCCGTTTTTTAATTGGCCTATTAAGTTTTGGTGTTCGATTTTTTTGCTCTTTAATCCATATTGCACTCTTCATCTTTTATAAAATTTGCAGCTTCAAAAACTCTGGTGTCATTTTGTTTTATCTACTTTTTATGAGCAACTTAACATAGGATTTTAGTAGCTTGAAAATTGCAGCCAAAATATGATTGTTATTATATATTCAAAATCTTATCGCTCTTTTGATTAAGATGGTGTAATTTCTCCTTTAACTCTTTTTTTTTCCTGCTTTTTTTTAGGTCGTGCGATTAGCCTCATTTCAGCATGCTCCATCTGTGCCCCCTTTCTTAACTTTGTCGAAACAAACTAGAGTTGATGGGAACGATTCATGGATGCCAAGAGAGACAGAAGAAAGAAAAGTTAATGAGGTAGCTGTTGGTGGTGGAGGGGTCTCGGTGGCAGTTACTCGTTTTCCAACAGAGCAGAAACGCCCTGTGGGACCTCTGGTTGTGGTGGGAGTCAGAGATGGTGTTCTTTGGCTAATTGATAGGTAATGGCCCCCCTTTCAAGAATCAAGCTGTTAATGCTTATATGCTGTTGATTAATGATGTTCATAAAACACATACATTTGTATGAGCTCTCTTTCTGATAAGTATACAAATGTGAACAGAAGCAATTTCCTTTCTTTTGTTCTGTTTTGTCGTCATATAAAAATACCAAGTACCAGAAAACTAGAACTCCTAGAATAGTAACTTTTTGTGTTGTTTCATAGATTTTTGACCCTTGTCATTAAGTTGGATGGGGTTTATTAGGATTCCCAATGAAGTCTTAAATAGGAAAGTTAAAAAGATATAAATACCCCTCTAGTCAATAAATTATCTTCAAAACTTGTTCAGTTGGCTTCCCGTGTTTCTCTTTTCTCATTCCTCAAGGCCACGTAGAAGTCTAATTTTTTATTTATTTGACTAGCTACTGCAACTAATTCTATATAGAAGGATGTCCGGGTATTACGTTCATATCAATTGGAAAAATGTCCTTGTATAACTTCTCAAAATCTTCCTGGCAGATACATGACTGCTCATGCCTTATCCCTCAGCCACCCTGGGATCCGTTGCCGGTGTCTTGCTGCTTATGGAGATGCTGTTAGTGCTGTGAAATGGTATCAATCTTTCTCTCTACCTTTTTGTACAAAATTGACAATGATTTTTTATGCTATATGTTATTCTCTTATGCAGGGCAAGTAGGCTTGGCAGAGAACATCATGATGACTTAGCACAATTTTTGCTCGGCATGGGTTATGCTACTGAGGCGCTTCATTTGCCTGGAATATCTAAGAGGTATGCTCTTTATAAATTCATCCCCTCATGTGTTTGATATCACAGTGCCTACTGTTGCTCATTTTGTTTTGTTTATTATTTCCATTTTGAGGGGCTTCTTTTTGTTTGTGTCAAGTATATAACATGTATTAACCTATACATGTAATTATACCTGTATGTGTATACGGGTTTATATGGTTGTTTCAATTTTTGGTTGATGTGTCTGCCTGGCAGACTGGGTCTGTGTTGATCCTTTTCTGTTATTATAGTTTTAGCAAAAGGCTTTTCAACTCCAAGTTTAATGTGCTCCGAATTATACAATGCAAGCAGCATCCTTTCCATCTCATTTTGAACCATATATTTGCTATCCATATTTTGTAGGTTGGAGTTTGATTTGGCCATGCAGAGCAATGATTTGAAAAGAGCTCTTCAGTGTCTTCTTACAATGAGCAACAGCAGGGACTTGGGGCAAGATAATACAGGATTTGATTTGAAAGACATTCTAAATATAACAACTACGAAAGAAAATATATTGGAAGCTGTCCAAGGAATAGTGAAATTTGTAAAGGAGTTTTTGGATCTTATTGATGCTGCAGATGCTACTGGACAGGCTGAAATTGCTCGGGAAGCTCTTAAGAGGTTGGGTGCTGCGGCTTCTGTAAAAGGAGCTTTACAGGGTCATGAATTAAGAGGACAAGCTCTGCGCCTAGCCAATCATGGAGAGTTGACACGGCTTAGTGTATGCCGTCCACATCTAAACTTGATTTTCTTGCATGCTAGTTGATGTAGTATGTGTTAAGGAATAGAATTCCTTATAATTCTAGGATTTTTCTACTTTCCTTTTCTGTTTTCCTAATAATTTTCATCTGATTTGTTTGGCTTACACTATGATACTAAACATTGTATGCAACATATGATTTGTTGTTGTCCCTCTATTCATAATTGTAACTATGATGATGTCTTTTCTTGCATGCTTTACTTGCTCTGAGCAGTTTGAACTGTTTGATTTAGGTTTGCTAAAAATTGTCGATATTTTTATGTGATTTTTTTCTTAAATAAATTTTGCTGTTCTTGCATACTGGCCCCTGACTCCTGGATTGTTCCTTGAGTGAATATCATTGGTCTACTCTTGTCTTTGCTGTTTTCCAGATTACTTTCATCAGGGATTTTTTTTTATTTTTTTTATTCCTATTTTCATATCATACTTTCTAAAGAAAGTTGTATGCAATGCAGAATCTGGTGAACAATTTAATATCAGTTGGCTCTGGACGTGAAGCAGCGTTTTCAGCTGCAGTTTTGGGAGACAATGCCCTCATGGAGAAGGCGTGGCAGGAAACTGGAATGCTTGCCGAGGCTGTGCTTCATGCCCATGTCTGACATTCTCTGTATTGCTTGTACATGTACTTCTGAGTTTATTACTTCGACCTGACCTCCTCACGGTTATTTGCAGGCTCATGGGCGACCAACATTGAAGAACTTGGTTCAGGCTTGGAATAAAATGCTACAAAAGGAGGTTGAGCACACACCAACAACAAAAATGGATGCTGCTGATGCATTTTTGGCTTCTCTGGACGAACCGAAGCTTACAAGTTTGGCAGATGCTACCAAGAAACCACCAATTGAAATTCTTCCTCCAGGGATGCTGTCTCTTTCAGCTCCTCCTCTTTCTGTTCAAAAGAAACCAGGTCCAGGGGGAGCCCAGAATTCACAGCAGCAACCAGGCAAGCCATTGCTATTAGAAGCACCTTCTACTACCACACCAACCCCTTCAGGTGCACCACAACGATCAGAATCTGGTGAACCCTCATCAGGTGATAAACCTGCTGATTCATCATCAGAGAGTAACCCATCTAATCCGGCTCCAGTTGCTCCAGGAGAAAGTGCCCCAGAAACTTCTACTAGTAACACGGCACCATCAGATGCCCCGCCCCAAGTGTCACAATCAGAGGTCCCATCTCAGATGCCACCATCAGAAGCCCAACCTCAGATGCCACAATCAGAGGCCCCATCCCAAGCTACCCAATCAGAGGCGCCCTCCCAAGCGCCACAGTCAGAGGCGCCCTCCCAAGTGCCACAGTCAGAGGCGCCCTCCCAAGCGCCACAGTCAGAGGTTCCAACCCAGACACCATCATCAGAAGCCCAACCCCAGGTGCCAGAAATTAAGGAAACCAATGCTCGGACTACAATTTCAACAAGTGACCTGCTTAAAATGTATCCTTGAAGACCTTGACCCAGAAACCTATTGTCTGTCGCAGGCCAACGGCAGAAATTCTAGTGATTCATCCAGTAACAGTCTATGGGATTTTTCATATAAAGAAGAAACCATGGTGGTCTCTCGTCCTGTGCATTGACGGGCAAAGCGTGTGATATCATTTTGTATTTTGATTAGTAGTTAGTAGTACTGATGTCTATATATCTTGTAAGCTTTGATTTTTTGTTTATTTTGTCTCTATTCTCTGTATTAATTTCTGTATTGTTCATTTGTTTCTTCTTTATGTTGATTTCAGCTGATTTGTACTGATGAGGGAGGATTTATTAGTCGAATGGCATTGCATTAAGTTATTTTATTAAATTTATGCACTCATTATTCATTTTACAACTATTTCTATCACTACCTTATATAAAAAAACAAAAAAAAATGCAAAGAATAAACAACAAAGAGAGAATGAACTCCAAATGTATCCTGTAGACCTGTTTTATGCCGTAGTGTTTCTGAAACTTGGTAACAAAATAAAGTTGTAATATACTTGTCTCTTTCATCCTATATGTGCAAAGATCAATAGAACTTTTAGCCAGAACAAATTGAGCAGTTTTAAACTTATTTTCCTCACTAAATACCAAAGATTCTAGATCATCTCACTTACGTTATCGATTCTTTGTATTTTTCTGAATTCCACACTTTTTAGAACCTTGAACCTAGTGATGACTTGTAGGATTTAAAGCAAATTGGTTTAAATAATAAAAACAGAAAACCTTAAAGTGCAAAGTGAGTGGAATATGTTGTGGGTGAGGATTATTTTTTTTGAGGATACGGCACGAAGCCGATTAAAAAAAATTATTAATTCATACGGGTCTATTCTCCAGCCAAACAATGACAATCTAAACCATAGCGAGCTAGCTTATGAGCCACATTATTATAATCACAAGGTTGATAACTAATAGTGGTTCTCACTACCTAACCATATTTTTAACCCAAACATACCATTATTGTGAAAAAAAAAAAAATAAAGGAAATAAAGGAAGAAATGACTGAAAAATAAATAGATTTGGAGGATAAATGTTTTATCCAGAGAGTAATGACCAAAGATAGGATGGAAACGCTTTATTTTACTACCAGAAAGAGAAATGAGTCAAAGACCAAGTCAAGAACAAGAAAATAAATAGCATTATTTATCACGTGACTAGAAAAGGGAAGAGAAAAGATCTTCTGCCAAATATATTTAAAAGCAAACCTTCCACATGAACGGAAATAAATAAAAAATATGAAGAAAACAGAATTAAACTTTTAGAACAATGTACTAAAGCCTACCTAAATGCCAAATGCTGAAAGAAAATTGCTTGAAGAAGCAAAAGAAAAGTTTGAAATTTGAATATTTAGAGAGAATGGATTTGGGTTTTTTCAATTAGGGTTGTTGATGATGTCTTTCTTTCCTCTAAAGTGTGCATTTTATAGTCCTTTCTAAGGTTTAGGGTTTTAGGGTCTTTTTCTAGATGTCTTGCACTTGTAGGGCTCTTTGTGATTTGACATGCCCTACCTAACATTGTATCTCTGCGAGCTTTATGCATACCACATTTGTACTTTTGCAAGCTACAATGCAATTCACTTTTCAGACTTTGTCCCCTAAATGACGTCATGAATATTCTCTCTATCGCTGGCCTTACTTTCACCCAATGTTTGATGGACCTTGTTACAACCAGGTTTTTCTTATTTGGCCGTAATGCTACGTTTGATACTGCTTCAATCGAAGTCTAATTGTGGCCGAAATTATGTTGTCTCGACCGAGATTTTATTATTGATTTGGGCTAAGATGCGACTCCTTTTCCACGTGGCAAGAACACGGTAGTGATACTTGGCATTTTTAGGGCTAGGTCTTACAGGATGGTTAAGTCTTCTAATGAATCTACCGGCCAAAAACAAAAGTCTTCTAATGAATCTATGTAAACCATTTTTTTATTGTTTGCATGTCGCTGCACCTTTTCAAGTAAAATGTTGCAAAAGGAATGATTATTGAGAGATCTTACTTTCTCTTAGGACTAGATTGGTTGAATTGAATCATTATATGTAATCTAATAATATGACCATTCTTCAAAAAAAGTAAGTTTACAAGGAATTAATTTAGCTTGATGGTAACCAAGCTTTGTAATTAAGAATACAAGATCCAGTGAGATTCATCTAATAACACTCTCAAATCAACAATGCAAGTTGTCTTTTTCTAGATGTCTTACACTTGTAGGGCCCTTTGTGATTTGACATGCCCTACCTAACATTGTATCTCTGCCAACTTTATGCATACCACATTTGTACTTTTGCTAGCTACAATGCAATTCACTTTTCAGACTTTCTCCCCTTAATGACGTCATGAATATTCTCTCTATCGTTGGCCTTACTTTCACCCAATGTTTGATGGACCTTGTTACGACCAGGTTTTTCTTATTTGGCCGTAATGCTATGTTTGATACTGCTTCAATCGAAGTCTAATTGTGGCCGAGATTATGTTGTCTCGGCCGAGATTTTATTATTGATTTGGGCTAAGATGCGACTCCTTTTCCACGTGGCAAGAACACGGTAGTGATACTTGGCATTCTTAGGGCTAGGTCTTACAGGATGGTTAAGTCTTCTAATGAATCTACCGGCTAAAAACAAAAGTCTTCTGATGAATCTATGTAAACCATTTTTTTATTATTTGCATGTCGCTGCACCTTTTCAAGTGAAATGTTAAAAAGGAACGATTATTGAGAGATCTGACTTTCTCTTAGGAATAGATTGGTTGAATTGAATCATTTAATCTAATAATATGACCATTCTTCACAAAAAGTAAGTTTACAAGGAATTAATTTATCTTGATGGTAACCAAGCTTTGTAATTAAGAATACAAGACCCAGTGAGATTCATCTAATAACACTCTCAAATCAACAATGCAAGTGGTCTTGCAAGAAAGTTTCAACTCTTTTCCAAGGAGCAAAGTGCCTAGAGTCCTTTTGCAATTTGCAACAATAGCCATCTATGTCTACAAACAACAAGCAATAATAGCCATCTTTGTCTACAAACAACAGGCAATACTAGCCATCTTTTTCTACAAGCAACAAGCAATAAGATCAATAATGTTACCACCATCCCAGAAATAGATCTACCATTTTTTTGCTTTTCTCCTCCAAAGTCAAGACCAATGGGTCCCAAATTTCAGCTATCACAAGGTCTAAAATTCAGAACAAGAAGTCAAACCATTCTGATCTGAATCATTAACAAAACCAAATGGTAAGCGTAACAAATAATAGTGGAAAGTAGCCTTATATGCAGAGTCATCAATGGAATAATGGGAAAGCCATAGTTTTTTTAAGTCATCAATGGAATCATTATACAGATATTTTTTAAGTCCAATCTTTTAATTAATTAAGCCATAGTGTATTAAGCGTAACAAATATTAAGAACCCATGCTGATGAAGAGAACTGAGAAGTGCTCCACTTTTTTTTTTTTTTTTTTTCAAAGTTTGTAATTATATAATTTCTAGACATGCTAATTAAAGTATTTAATTTTACAATTATACCTTCATTTTTTTGTTTAACTGTTTTATTGAATTACAAATACTTTAGGCAATTTTATTTTTGGTGAAGCTTGTTCGCCAAATCCTAGCGATCGAGCAAGAGCTAGTTTGAATGAATTGTAAGGAAAAATATGGAATAAATATTATCTAATATCTATTAAATAATAAATTGACCGAAAAGATAGGTTGCCAGTGCAATAAATATTGAAAAGACCATACACTTAACAGTATGAGCCACCACACCGTTTAAAGTTAGTTAATGGAAAGCCAATGAAAAGCCATGCATGCTTGGGAAAGTTAGTTGTACGTAGTCCAATCTTTTCTGGTCCAAAGGCGACCTATTCATCAGCCTATTAAGACAGATTATGAATACTCCACCACATTATCAGTTTTCTGTTCCATAGATTACGAGTCATTTTTTAGATAACCATAAGATTTAAAAATATTTGAAGTTTTCAAAATATTAGTAAATAACATATAGCAAAGTAATTAATACTGTTTCTTATATATATATATATAATCCAATTTTATACTTGAAGAGATAAACATATATTAATAAGAATAACTACACATTGCTAGTTAACATCATAAATGATGAGTGAGTCCGAAATGTGGGTTTGACACTTTGAATTTCTACATTTAGAGTTCCCATATCATATTAAAAATTTTCTAGACAATAAAAACTTAAATGGTCAAAAAATAGATCAACAATATATATATATATATGGAAATTTTTAGTAAAAGTAAGGACATCATCTTTGAACCTATTATTTAATAATCAGAACAGCTCATATTTTAGAATTTCATTTAATTATTATCCTTGCAAAAAATCAACAAAATAAGAAACTGTTTAGCAAGCTTGTTACAACCAACATCATTTCAATTTTATCTAACGGACTATATTTGTCAGCACAGTTTATATGACCAAACAAGTATTCAACTAATTGATTTTTTACAAGGATGATCTTTGAAAAGGGATCTAAAAAATGAATAGTTCCGATTATGAAACTACATTGTCGAGTGGTATTTAGAGATGATGTTCTTACTTTTCTTAAAGTAAGAACATCTTACTTGAACAGAACTATATATATAGCTCCCTTCCATTGAGGTATACCTCATCTTAAAAAATTAATGAGGTATGGTTTGTGAAACTCACTCGATTTGTACTATAATTTGATGGTCAAAGTCGTCTATTTTCTAATTCTCTATACAATGATCATCCCTAAAAAAAAAAAAAAATCGGAAATCATTTAAACATTTGATTAAAGGGTAATCATTTCAATTGTTTAAGAAATCATTATGTTCGTTATTTTATCACAATTAGATGTCTTAATTAACAGTTTATAATTTTTCCAATTTTTTATAAAGATAATCTTTGTATAGAGATTTAAAAATAAATGGGTTTGATCATTAAATTATAGTGCGGAGTAAGTCCCATAAGCCATACATCAACATGTTTTAAATGAAGTATACATTAACGAAAGGTATATATATAGGCACGTAGCAACTTCGAAGATACCTTAAATTCTCAGTGAATGTGGCCGCATGGATTTGTCTAAACTTCTTTTCAAGACTCCCAACTAAATTTCCAGTATCCTTCTGCAAGCCAGCTCAGTTATATATATCACGTGATTAGAGATTAATGTTAAAAATATCTCTCCATTTCATATATAAATAATTAAGTAAGCATGATAATTAATATTATATATATGTAGTGCAAAGCACCATTCACGCACTCAGTGAATTGGACATATACAGAAGACGTACGAAATGCCATTGCAAATAGATTAAAGATGAAAATGTCCTTGAATATATGTCAAAATAAAAATGCCAATTTTAGATGTTCAAAATCTCATAATTAAAAAGTAGTGATGACTAATTATATATAACTTATGACTTTTTTTTTCCTTCATTTTTTAATCTTATTCTAGGCAAGGTTTTTTAGGGTATAAATCGTCAACTTAAACTTGTTTCTAATCGGTTTTAAATCTCATAGTTTTGAAATCTCGTTTATCGGTTAGGATTTGGGGTGCCCAAAATTCGAGAATAAAAATCTAAAATCTAACATCGAATGATGATTTTATCTATATCTTAAAATATAATTAACTTTAGAGCTCACACTATATAATATTTCAATGATTTTTATTCAAAGATTATCTTTGTAAAAAATTTGCCAAATCGAAAATCATTTTTTTATCTAACTTTGATCAAACAAATTGACAAACCAAATAATTTTTATAAAACTTTTTATTTGTTTGATCAAAGTTAAATAGGTAAATGATTTTCGATTTGGCTAGCTAATTTCTTGCAAAGATAATCTTTGAATAGAGACCTAAAAAATATATAGTTCGAATTATTGAAAAACTACATGGAGTGGGCACATCGATCATTCTTATCCCACAAATAAGTTTAAATGTGGGATCCCATACTTGGATATATATAGACCAAGGCTCCATTGTGGAATTTTCACAAACTTTTAATTTGTAGAATCCCCCTTGTGGGGGCCCACACGAGTTGTTTTGTATTGATTCGAACCGTTCATTTTTTATATCTTTATTGATTGATCAACCTTGCAAAAAATTAGCCAAATCTGAAATTATTTGTCTATCTAACTCTGATCAAACAAATGGACGAACCAAATATTTTTGAGGAAACCGTCCATCTGTTTGATCAAAGTTAGATAGGCAAATGGTTTCCGATTTGAATATTTTTTTGCAAAGATGATCAATCAATGAAGATGTAATAAATAAACGGTTCAGATCGATACAAAACGACTTGTGTGGGCCCTATAAGGAGATCCCACAAATTAGAAATTTGTTAGAATCCCACAATAGAGTCTTACTATATATGTATATATACTTGTTTATACATATATGGAGCGGTTCCCCTAACTTGAAACTCAACTCTGACTTGCTTTTTACCAAAAGAATAATAGATTAATAGAAAGATTTAAGATATATAAAAATTTCGTCACATGCATATTACTAAATTTGTTTCCATCTAACCTTATAACAAGCTTTCAACGTACCTTTTTAATATCAGAGTGAGTCAACTCAGTTTTACCTAACTATTGCATGAGTTTGAGAAGAAATAAATAACTGGCAGCTGTTAGAAAGAATCGGATACCCCAAATCCAGTGTCCAACTTAAGAGCTAGTACTGTGTCTTGGACTTGCTCTTAGTACTCCAGCTACCTATATATATATCAACACAACTAAATTAAGTAATTGGGCTTGTCGAGTGAAGAAGGTGATGCATATCATGGGTATGTTCCCAGGTTATCTGGGTTTTCTGCTTCTCTTTGGGGCTCTCCTTTGCATTGTTGAAGGTCGTGTCCACTACTATGACTTTGTTGTAAGTCTCTCTCTCTCTCTCAATCTCTCTCAACTAGCACATTACATTTGGATAAAGTTTTGAGTCATTACAAATATCAGTTTATGTTTATAAAACTTGGTTAAAATTGATTAATGATAATCTTAATCTAAGTTACTTACAATTTTTATCTTAATTTGGTGTTTGTGGTTTGCAATCAATTAATGTACATGTAGTTGAAGGAGACCAACTTTACGAGGCTATGTAGCACTAAAAGCATGCTTGTAGTGAATGACAGTTTACCAGGGCCGACCATTCGTGTACAAAAGGGAGATACTGTCTATGTTAATGTTCAAAATCAAGGAGACTATGGCCTTACTATTCACTGGTATTCCTCTCTCTTCCTCTCTCTCTCTCTCTCACTCACATTTATTAATGAAATAATGCATCAGTAATAAGTAGATATGTAATTATATTATTAATTCAAAGTAAATAAAACAGAAAATTAGAGTTCAGTCCTCATTACATTTATTTTTTAAATTGAAATTTTATGTTTTGTTTGGTTTAAATAAATCACTTTGACCACCACTGTCACGTCAAACAATAATAAATATGCCATCAATTTTTCTTTTTAGGGTATAGAGAACTGGTTCATTTTATATCCTCCTAAAGTGTAAATTAAATAAGATTTCAGGAAGCTGCATTAAACCAACAATCAGTATCGATGGCTCAAAAAATAAGCAAAAATACACTGCCAAATACTCGACAATGGTTGTTGAGCACTTGGCGCCTGGTATGAGTAAAAAGAAAAAAAGAAACTAATGAACCAATATTGTGTGACATGGAATAGCTAAAATATTCTTGAAGTTTAATTAAAATTAAAAGTCATAAGGTTTGGTCTGTAAATGTAAAATTAAAGAACCTAGCTGAAAGTCTTCTCAAATAAAATTCGAAGTGAACCTGGTCTAAATTTGAAAAAATGAAATAACTTTTATAAATGTTATGTAGGCATGGAGTTCATCAACCAAGAAATCCATGGTCAGATGGTCCAGAGTACATCACACAGTGCCCTATTGAACCTGGGACAAATTTTACCTATGAGGTTATATTTTCTGATGAGGAAGGAACAGTTTGGTGGCATGCTCATAGTGATTGGACGAGAGTTGGTGTCTATGGTGCCATTGTTGTCATGCCCTTAAACGAAACAGGCTTTCCATTTCCACAGCCTGATGGAGAAGAAATCGTCCTGCTCGGTATGTACACTATAAGCTTTTGCTCTCATCAATTTTCTCACTCTTGTTGTTGTACACTCATTTGGGTCATAACATTTTTGCAGTAAAATTTTTATTTTTGATAAATAAAATTGCAGTAATTGAATTTGAAAAGCAGAGTCCTTGATTGTTGTGTTACATACAATAGATGAGATTTGTCGTCTAGTTATAAGGTTTACATGAGTAGTAATTTTATAAAACTATTCTTTTGCTCAATGCCCAACTAATAATATGACAAGGTGGGTGGGCATAGGCAGGTGTTGTCGTCAAAGTCAAAGAGTCAAGGATAGATCTTTAGGTGGGAGAGTGAGCAGAGAAAAAGTTTTTTTTTTTTTTAGAAGGTCCAAAATCTAGTCTCCCTTCCCTACCTAACCAAAAACCCTTTTTTTTTTTTTTTTTTCAAAAGTGAAACTTTGGCCATTTTTTTTTATCTTGAGTTCAATTTTGTTTATTTTTTGTTGTATTCAACCCAAAAAAATAGGGCAGTCATTGCAGTTTATTTCTTCTTCTTAAAAAGGAGTGTGGGTGGGATAAAGTATGCCCATTTGAGTTATAAGCTCCACAAGTAGCTGACCAAATGAATAAGTTGTATCTGATATAATTCTGAAATTTTGTTATTGTGAAAGATTATTACATACAAAATTAGAATTCCAAGTAATTGTTAAGGGGTTTGAAAAACAGATGACTTAATAAACACTGCACATAAATGAAAATGTAGCACCTTTTGATGGCTTGCACATAAATATCAGTGAGCTTATTTTCCTTCTCTTCTTGTTCTTGCAGGATCTTGGTACATTGATGACGTGAACAAACTGGTTGAGGAGGCCCTCCAAGATGGTGATGATACTCCCAGCTCTGATGCCTACACCATCAATGGACAACCGGGAGATTTGTGCCCATGCTCAAATGGTACATGACTATATGCTCCAATGGTGTATGACTATATGTGTGTGTGAGTGAATGTTGAATCCATATATATGAGTAATCAACATTTGTTTCACGTGAATCCATATATGTGTGTGTGTGTGTGTCTAAGTGGTTGATACACATGAATTCAGTGAGATATATACATGTTTTGAAGGATACATATCAAAAGTTTAGAAGAGATCTTTGGTTTTGGTTTTAACTATTGCAGTACCATTAATGTTTCTTTATGAAATGAAGGGAGTTAGGAGGCTGCAAATTCTTACTATATCCTTGGGCACAAATCTTACCATATGAACTTATTAGAATTTTGATTCCATCAACCAAATGGAAAATGTCCTCATTCATTTTACCTGAACAAGAAGTTGTAAAGAATACTCAGAAAGCAAACTCAAGTTCCATATCTGATATATTTCATTGTTGTCTTGCAGACAGTACACACCGCTGGCAAGTAGAGTATGGCAAGACCTACCTTCTACGCTTGGTCAATGCAGCAATGAATGTAGAACTATACTTCGCGATTGCTGAACATACTCTCACTGTTGTTGGTATCGATGGAGCATATGTTAAACACATCATTACCGATTATATCATGATTAGCCCCGGACAAACAATGGATATTTTGGTCACAGCAAACCAGTCTCTTGGTCAGTATTACATGGCTGCTAGACAATATGACACTGTTAGGTCAGATGTTTTAGACTATGACAAAACAAATGTGACAGCAATTATGGAGTATAAAGGCAATTACACACCCACAGCATGTCCAATTTTTCCAAGCAAACTCCCTACCTACGAGGACTTAACTTCTTCATTAAGGTTCACAGACCGTATTAGGAGCTTAGCAAACCAAGACCACCCAGTAAATGTCCCCAAAAACATATCGACCAGAATGTTTATTGTTACTGGGATGAACTATCTTACCTTTGATAAGAATTCCTCTGAGAGATGGGGTCTTGCTTCAAGTTTAAACAATGTAAGCTGGCTTAATCCATCAACCGATGTGCTACAAGCGTACTACAGGTATTGACTTATTTCAATTCTTCTGTTCTTTAAAGGATAATGATTTTCTGATATATGCTTTATCAAAAACATACTTAAGTGGGGTCTCAGGTTTCATCAATAAGGCTTTATTGTAGTATATATGATTGACAGTATCATTACACTTGGTCTTTGGGAATAGTGTATGATGCATAATATCATGAGTTCACATATGATGCATAATATCATGAGTTCACATACAATTAAAATGGGATTATGCCTAAACCATGTTTTTATGCAGGAACATGAGTGGGTTTTTTACTCCAGACTTTCCTGATTATCCACCAGCCATGTTCGACTTTGTAGCTGAGGATCAGCCCCCTAATGTTGTTCAGACTGTGCAAGCAACCAGGGTGAAGATGCTAGAGTACAATGAAGAGGTGGAAATAGTGTTTCAGGGTACTGATGTGATTGATGCATCTGAGGATCATCCAATGCACTTGCACGGTTATAGCTTTTATGTAGTTGGAACGGGTTTTGGAAATTTTGACAATGAGACAGACCCCAAAGGGTACAATTTGGTTGATCCACCAAAGATGAATACTGTTTCAGTCCCAAAGAAAGGATGGGCTGCTATAAGATTCCAAGCAAACAATCCTGGTATGTTCCTTTTGAAAAAGAATATTCTCTTATCAGATATTTAACATACTATATATGTTATTGAACGGTCAATTAGCACCACACATTAAATCAAGAATCCATCTGACTAATAGTTACGATAAATAGTGTAACAACATAACATATATAGACTATTTGGTAAGTGAATATTTCGCTTCAAATTAGTTGATAACATTGATTTATTGCGGATGACTCTTGGCAGGGGTATGGTTTTGGCACTGTCATTTCGAACGACATCTCAGTTGGGGCATGAACACTGTTATCATAGTGAAAGATGGAGGCACCCCAGAGACGAGTGTCCGCAAACCACCTGCATACATGCCCGCATGTACTGATTCACCTGCCATTAGGCTGCAACCATTTGATCAGAATTCAGCTGGACAAGTAAAATGATTTGATTCTGTTATAACTAGATGATGAAGATTGTAGCTAAATAAAATGACTACAAAGTGCGACTCATGAATTTTGAATATTTACATCAATATATAACTATATTCCGGTCATTTTTGGCATCCCTTTTTGGAAGAATTCTCTTAAGAGTATGAGAAAAGTGAGATATGAGCAAAGAGAAATATGAACCATTGAATTGCAAGATATTAATGAAGTGAAATCATAACTTATATATGCTCACATTTCTCATGCTTATAAGAAAATTTCCCTACCTTTTTGTGTTTAGACATGTACATGGACTTGAATATATGAACAGTAGTGAACTAGAGTTTATATTGCAACTGACTTTTTGGTGATATTTTAATTGTTTTTCTTTTGGAAGGGAATTATTGTGACTGATTTTTGACTTGCATCTATATGACTATGCTATCCACACTCGTTGGACTAATGCTCTTTAGTCTAGAGAGTCTAAGGACACTCCCCGCGAGAGTGCAAGAAATACGAATTGCGATCTCCTAATGATTAAAATTGTGATATTGATACTTTAAAATCAAATCTCGTTTATATTTTTCATGCATTTCATTTTGGATTTTTTTTACAATTTTTATGATAAAAGAAAATACAAAATAGGTGCATAGGTTTGGACCCCTAGGGTATTTTAGGGTTTTCCTATGTAAATGCATCTTTTCCTCATAATTTTCTTTTTAATATTTTTATATTATGCATGTTTGTTATATAAGAAAATAGGATTATACAGTAAGTCTCACCTAAGGGAATTAAAATTAAAGACAATTGTTTTAAATCCAATCATTAAATGTGTTCTTCATCACTTGTCCCTCATTTTAAGCCCTCAGGTGAGCATATTACTAGAATTAAATATGGTTTAGAGAACATAAAGTTTACATATGTATAGGCTTGGGTCAATTGCTATTGTATACATTAAAATACATTTATCATGCATTACAAAATCTTATCATGAATTTCAACTCCCAAATTTACAAACAGATACAGCAAAAGATTGCTTAGGCGGTATGCCAAGATTAATAGTAAAGACCAGAGTTTACATTATTTAACAATACATAGAAAGCTATATATATGCATTCTACACCTTTGGAATGGGCTATCCAAACTGACTAATTCCTATTCATACCTCATTTTTTGTATCGCATTTGCATCATTTATAGATCTATCTTTACAAATAAGTCTCAACTCTATTAGAAATGTGATACAAATGCGGTGCAAATGATGTGGTATTTATTCAGTCATTCAATTATGCAACATACTTCACAATATAGATCTTCAATCAATAGCACCTCTAATTTTACACTTTCTCAGATCAAAGCTCCCTCACAGCCGCTTTCTGCCCTGCAACAAACAATAAACATGAAAACCAGAAAAAGGTTAATGTAATAGATAATATCACAACCATTTTAGCAAGCTATATTGCCCAACCCTACCTCCTGTGCAACCCAACTACACAAGTCGTGTAGAAGAATATAGTGGAAGGAAACACCCTAAAGGCTAAAGCTTCAATGGTCTCTAACAGGTATGTGTGGCGTACTGTTGCAAGATACCAAAATTAAATAACTATCAGGGCCTGTTTGGTTCACTGTTTTGGAGCTTGGGTATGGGTATGGGATTCCATTCCAATGTTTGGCATGTGTATTGGTCGGAATCTATTACCATTCAAATGGGTTTCATATACCAATGTAAGGGGCATCTAATACCCTTCAGCCCCCTGCACCAAAGATCTCTGTTTCCTTTTGTTACAAAAGCTCTCATCTTGAGTGGTAGATCAATACAAGGCCATGGACAATAAAAACAACTAAGGTCCTGTGCTGAGACAATTTTGTTTGTTTTTGTTTTTGTTTTGTTTTTAGATAAAGAGATATAGAGAAAAGATATGGAGGAAACGAGAGAGGTAGATGAGAAATGAGAAAGGTGAAAAAGAAATGAAAGATAATATATAACAATTCAAGTAAACCATAACGAAGAAATGAAAACATAACCATTCAATAAAACCAAAAGACTAAGGGCATACATATCCAAAATACTTCATTTTACTGAATGTCCTTAAATAATCACAAAAAATTTCTAACTTGATTACAAAGAGGAGAAATCCTATTCTACAATTGAAAAATAAAAAAATGCAGATTTCCCTCTAATTTATAAGCTACCTCGAACTGGGATTCTTCCAGCTAGAAGGATAAAGCTAGACTCTTGAAACTCAAACAAGCCTTTCATATTTATAGGAATTGAGACTTCCAGCACACAAGCAATGCTTTCTTGCTACAGTAGCAGTGTTGCTTTATATTTTTTCTTTAGGAGACTCTTTTTTGGGTTTCTCATTAATCATTTCATTTGTATATTTCCAATATCATCATTATCTAATGGATTTCTTCAAGCCAGTTTGCGGTGCATATCAACTAATTATGTAAGTCATCCCTTCTTCCATCACAGGTTTGATTAACAAAATTATGTCTTATGTCCTTCAAAGACTTCCACAAATTTTAACAATTATTACCACCCCATTTCTATTCTCATGCTTTCCTGCATACCAAATTTGTATCCTGTAGTTTCAACAACATAGCTTTCCCTGCTGCCTACTTATTCTCCTATTCCAAGCAAACAAATTTAAGTTTTTCAAACAGTATATGAATAATACAACAGAACAGATGAAACGAAATTTGCTTCCTCAACATTACCAACAGTTAATCTAAAAAGCAAAAAATAGCAGTAGGCTTGCCTGTTACCACTTTTTAGTAAAACAAGGTAGACTGGATCTTGGGATGTCAGCTTCAACAGCTGCCGGACAACATAGATACATGCAGTAATGCTGGAAAGAAGAGAATTAAGTTCAAACTATTAGTAATTGATCCTATAACAAGTTAACAGCAGATTCACTCTATTATAAAATGAATTTAATACACCCCCCCCATAAATAAAACTGAACATACTCATGATATCATTTTATTGTAAAATTTCATTATACCCTAATTTCCTTTCTTCTTCTTTTTTGGAATTATATCATCTTTTATTGCATGATTACTAATGAAAATTGAAAAATAAAAATTATAAAAAATTCAAAATGGAAAAGTTGTTTTCCTCACTACACACGTATTCTAAACTACCTGTCCCACAAACCATACATATGTAAAGCTATGCTTTCAATGTGGAACTCGTAAGGATAATACAGACAATCTGTCCAATAACAGAAAAGAATTAATGTGTCGATCATGTTATACAGGTAGGCCATAATTACATTTGTATGTTGTTATTAAAAAATAAAATGAGCATTCTTGTCAAAAGATGAATGAAAATTATATGGATGTTCAGGAATCAGAACCATGAGAGGTACCTGCCAAAACAGATCAGTAAAATTATCCAAAAGACTGCACAAATCCAACTTGATTCTTTGTAGGCAACCCAAACCTGATTTAAAATAAGACAGTGATGCACACATAACAATATTTAATTTTACTTTCAAGGATCTCATATAAAATTGAAAGAAGAAGATTAAAAAACAGTGCTGCAGAAACCTAGGTTACAGAAACCACTATAAAGCTAAACTGATTGTTACTTTCTAAATATACAATTGATCCTCAAAACCCTAAACTGCAAATTTTAGAATATTCGTTAGCAATTTTATTGCTGCTAACATTTATAATTTCCTCAGTGTAATTTGTTTGTGGGATCTGGGTGTTTTCAGAAGAAAAAAGAATAAAGAATCAATGTTTACAGTCATATGAACTGAATGGATTTTGAGACACAGATTGTAAGAGAAATTTATAAGAATATGAACATTCTACTTAAAGAACCCAATCATTGCCTAGCTGAAGTTAACACATTGGGACTCAAATCACTCGAATCAGACGCTGAATTGGTTATGTTCTAAAAATATTATTTAAAACCAAGGTACCATAGAGGAAAACTCTCCTGGCAGAGAGATAAGCCTAAAGCAAGTCTTAGTCAAGATGCAACTTGATTGATAATCAATTTCAGTTCATTCATTATTGGTGTCTGTTACTCCCCCAGTCTCTCAAAGGATACTGGAAACACAAATTGGGTTGCATTGAGCTATAAAGAGTCTTTGAGACATACTGATAATGCAATAACATTGATATAGAAGTCGATTAATGTCGCTGTCATCCACCTGCAAACATTTAGCAGCTAACTTTAATCATATGTCTGATAGATGAACAATGCAATCAAAATCTTGAACCAAAACATTTCCAATTACACAGTCTACACCAATATTCTCTCACACTAATTTAGTTTACAAGAATAAAGAACCGCATGGGTCTGGGAAAAAGTAAGAACTTACGGAGTTAAAAGCTCTTTGCGAAAAGGAGTACCATCTGTCAAGAGAGTGTAAAGCAGAGTTCCCAGCATCAAAAAACCCAAAGCACTGAAAAGGCCTCTTGCAACTAGAACAGGGGAGTGCTTATTCTTAATTTCAATACTGTACCTATATGAAAACATTTCTCAAGTCAAATAAGTTGTTATTGTGAGAGAGAGAGTGAGTGAGAGAGAGAGAGAGAGAGAGAGAGAGTCTGATGCATGGAATAACAAAAAAACATGTACATGATACCATTCTCTCACATTTGTTTCCTATTAAAAGTTCCCAATATTATCTCTGTTCAAGGAGAGGAATCAGGATAGAAGTGACTTACCAAGAGACACAAAACTAACAAAAAGCGGGCAATAGCATATGCAGTTTCCTTTTGTATGAGTGTGCGTGCGTGTGTGCGTGTATGCAACTGAATAAGACTATATGATTTATAGTGTATGAACATATATGCATTGATGTGAACTACCATTATCCAATAAAGTTCGGTTATAAGATAGAGCTCAATTATCAGATAAAGCTCAACTGAGATCATCATAGTTTTAAGTTTGTGTATATAGAATCCCTTTTTAGGTGTTAATTTGTAAAAGAATCACCTAATGTACACAAAATTTCTCTCCTACTTAGTATCAGAGAACAATCCTATTCATCTACATCTATATCTACATCTGCAGCCTGCCTCTTCTTGTATTGCTGCACCACTTCTTCTCAGAAGAAATTCATATGACACCTCTCATTTGCATCCCTTTCCTTCCTCCAAACAACCTCTGCACAATACCACACCATCTGTCCATTTATAGCCCATTTCTCAAAATCACAGCTTCACAAAGGACCCTGGCTTGTTGAAGCAACAAACAGATATAATAAAAATCCCTAACCACCGGATATATTCAAAAACCCAAATCACTGGATATATTATCAAACAGCTTAAAACACCCCAATCACCTATAAGAATGACATTTCTCCTCCCATGTCCAATCTCATTTTCTATAATCTTCCATGGCTATTTTGGACAACTATGTTTCCTCCACCTCCACTGTTATAACCGTCACCTCCTCTCTCTCTTCGGAACTTCCATCTTAGTTCCAATTTTTATTAAAGTCAAGCTGACCGATTGCAACTATCTCCTCTGGTATGAAAGTTTCATTCTCTTAGACAATGGAATTTGTGGTTCAGAGTGTGTAAGTTCTATAAGCCACTAACAGGTTGCATATGCTACATCAAAGGGAACTAAATTGATTCAGCAGATCCTATACACAGTCAAAATTTTCAGTTTAATGCTAATGAAATCTTAGGAACATTTGATTATGAGAGAAAAAATTTTAAAAACAAACAAAAGCTTCAAATCTCCACAAAAATATTATGGACAAAGTACAGAGAGAAATTGCAATCTAATTGATTCCAAAGACTCCTAAGTACCAAACAGACAATGACTTCTGATATAAAACAACATAATCTGAACAATATATTCCAACTAAGGAATCCAGATTGGATATACATGACACTTCATTCATTGACAAAATTCTTTATGCACATCTTCCACCATCATAATTCCATACAAGAATTTGATTCCAGCATGGAAGCATTAAGTATAAACATGCTGTTTAGGTTACATACTTGTTTGAATGCCGCAATAGAACATTGAACATCGGATGATGTGATTCTTGAGTCGATAGGTTCATAAATTGCGAAAAAATGTAGGCACATGTAGCAACACTGAAAATAGAAACAAAAGGAGAGAAAAATTAATAACTTGAAAAAAATTAATCATGAACCAGATCAGATGTCAACTATTTCCTTTGCATAAATATTGTGTGCCTGTAAAAAGCAACAACATTCAATATAGTAGAAAGCACGATGGGTGAAAAGAGTATTGTAATGAAAAAAGTATAAAAAGGCAATTAAGACCAGAAAAATAAGAAAAACTTTATAATTCGCAAAGCAAATATAATAGAAATACAGAACTCTGAATCACACAACTTCTCTGTTACTTAAGCATTATTATGGAGAAAAATTAAGATGGATTCGTATTCACATAAATAAGAATTATAAAGGCAACTACTACATCTCAAGAATCATTCTAAGTGCATAGAGGTGTTACGGGTTGGGTCAGATAAGGATTGAGAACTTTTCCCATCTGAACTGACCCTACTGGGTTGAACTTTCAACCATCCAAGACCAACTGGAAAAATACCAGCATTGAACCAGCCCAATCCACTAAGTAATCAAGTAGTTTCGGCTCATCTGGTCAGATCAGTCCTATTGACATCCCAGCAACCCGCTTTAAAGATTTTGGTACAACTTCAAACTATTTGAGCTACACTCCAAAACTCACTTGGAAGGGTACCAGTAGCCTGCCGAGCTTTTTACTTGGAAGGCCACTCACTTAAATAACTAATCACAGCCTTCATATTATTTACCTCCCTCAAATACATGGATTTTCAATCAAACATTCAATATAGAACATAGGTAACTATGAGATAATAGAAAGCAAACCTTCCTAAACATACTAGCAGAATTGTCCAAAGTGTTGCGCTAATCCAGTTTGACTCCTTGTAGAAAACCCAAGCCTGATATGAGAGACAGATCTATATAATTCCATCTGAAATTTTCTTTAAGAAGCAAAAATAGTAGGAACTACACAAAAAATTTGCAAAAGACACATTCAATTCAACACAAGATGAAATATCAAGTAAATCAAGAGACCTCTGAGTGAAAGGACTTATAAGATCATTTTATGTAGACCAAAAGCAACTAAACAGCCAGCCATAGGAGTATCTTCTAATTTCAATATCATGAGAAGCCTTTGGGTACATCTGAAAATGAAAGATAGAAGGAGAAGGGAGTAAGACCTTCTCTATCCAACATACCAAGTACAAGACGAATGAGATGCTGAAATCTGAATAAAATTAGAGATTATGTAATCTGCGATTTTAGCCAAGATACAAAATGATGCAGCAGCAGAACCAACAGGGAAAAGGAAAGATAGAAAATAGAAGAGAGGGACAGAGAGAGAGAAAGAGAGAGAGAGAGAGAAGGTTAGGGTGGGAAATGGATGAAGAACAGAGGGATAATCAACTTTCATTTCAATATGCAAGTCTAAATTCAATCCTAATGCCAATGCCAAAAATAAATCATAGAATTATCATATCAATAAAATTTTCAGGACACCATGAATCTGGGAAACTTGTCGATAAATAATCAGGATGCCATGAAGGAATCTAAGATTATTTTAGTTAATATAAAAACAGACAAATAACATGATCCTTTCATTACTTGTATGATTGTACAAGTATTCCTAGACAGGCTAAAGATCAGCACTTCAAATATTTTTCTTCATTTTATGTGCACATTAAACCTCCACAAAGAAAACATTATGTGCAATATTATGAAGATAATGAATTAATTCACAATATATATAAAACAGCCCTAATGAAGGCACAACAGAACATTACTGGACCAATAAATGTTCTTCCCACATGAGAGTAAGGTGACACAAATGCACAGATAGTTGGAGGCATTTCTGCTGTGGCATGACAACACTCAGAAACTTGAAAAAGAGTAACCAAATAAGCCAGTTTTGACCAAAAAAGTCTAAATCCAAACACCAGAGCACCCTACATTAAAAGCCATACAGCCTATCACCTATTTAATATGAAAGGAATAAATCTAAAAGGAAAGGTCAGGCTCTATACTTGATTAACAAGCAATGTGTATTCTAGACTCATAATCACTTAGCAATGCACACAATTACAACAAGAGCTAATCTTGCAAGTTTCAAGCTAATAAAAAAACCCAAGACCACACTCATTGCAATCAATCTTGTACCTCAATCATGTTTAACATCTAGCATAAAGGCAATCAATTAGTATCAATACCTAAAATTTATGTTTTTTTGTATTCTATTTACTAATGGCTTTATTTTCGCTTGTTGATTTTGAAAAAAGCTATATATGATATTGCAAAATGAAAATAATGATAATAAAAACATCAGAATTCTCAAGGAAATCTACTAAAGCCGTTACAAAGATGAAACTTCAAGTTTTTCAATGAAGGTCAGATGTTAAATCAACAGGTTTATCATACTCATACCGCCAAAAGTACGACATTGATATAGAAATCAACCAAGGTTGCCGCCATCCACCTGAAACAAAATTCCAAACTCCAAATATAAAAATAAGCTATTGAAGCTTTAAATAAGTTTCAACACAAAGATATTTTCAACGAACATTTAGCACTAATGGTACCAAAAGACTAAGATAACAACAATGGTGTTTGAGATTAATAGTTTACATTAAACCCAATTCTAAAATGTGTTTCCATGTGTGCAGCTTAATCATAAAGATGGAATTCAACCATGGAATACAGAGAGATAGAGAGAGAGAGAGAGAGAGTACGGAGTAAGAAGGTCCTTGCGAAAAGGAAGGCCATCGGCGGAGATAGTGTAGGCCAGAGTGAGCACCATCACGCAGCCCAAAACCGCAAACAGAGTTCTTAAACCAATCACCAGCGGATTCGCCATTAACTTCAAGAAGAAGAAGGAGACGAAGAAGAAGAATAAGAAGAAGAGAAGCGGCAACTTCAATGAAAGAAAGTGTGCGTGTGGTCTAAAGGCGGAAAGACACGGATACCAGCGCTCCACGTCAACTTCGTAAAAGGGTGGCGCTTATATACGCACGAAAAATCAAGTGAGTTGATAGTATACTGAGTTAACCGCCCTTTTTTTAATTAAGTAAAAGACGTATATACCCATACTAAAAGGCCCATAAATGACAACTTATTTTTTAGAATGTTTTCTCCCTACACCCATGACCCTTTTTACCACCAGCTGACTCGACCCATATCACCATCTTCATCTTCACACTCCACTCTCTTCTACCACGCCATGTTCAACTTTCACCCTCTTCAACTAAATCTCTAGACATAGATTATTGTTTTAAACAATCTCATTATATCTAAATCACCTACTTTTGACAAATGAATACTCAAAACGACAATTTGAAGTCATTAAATGAAGTAAGTTTAGTCTTTTTTTGAGTTTTTATGGACTTTTTTACTTCTTAAAACTATTATGTTCATGTTTTATTCGATAAACCAATACCAAAATATGTAAGATATTTTGGTAAATAGTCACTAAATAAGTGTNACGTATATACCCATACTAAAAGGCCCATAAATGACGACTTATTTTTTAGAATGTTTTCTCCCTACACCCAGGACCCTTTTTACCACCAGCTGACTCGACCCAACCACCATCTTCTTCTTCACACTCCACTCTCTTCTACCACCGCCATGTTCAACTTTCACCCTCTTCAACTAAATCTCTAGACATAGATTATTGCTTTAAACAATCTCATTATATCTAAATCACCTATTTTTGACAAATAAATACTCAAAACGACAATTTGAAGTCATCAAATGAAGTAAGTTTAGTCTTTTTTTGAGTTTTTATAGACTTTTTTACTTCTCAAAATTATTATGTTCATGTTTTTATTCGATAAACCAATACCAAAATATGTAAGATATTTTGGTAAATAGTCACTAAATAAGTGTATAGATTTCAGTGAGCATCTACCATATATAAATTTCACCTCTAGAAGATCCACCTCTACATGCTCCTTTCTTATTCATACCTACATTCACAAATTGAAATCATGTTTAGAATACAAAGTATATAATTGCATGTCGGTAACGTTTTGCCAAATAATTTATGAAAGATTTTGTAAAACAAAAATGAGTAATTATATTTTGCATTTTCAGGATTCGAAAATAATTTTTATTTTCACAGATGGAAACTTAAGTTATGATAATACTTTTGAATATTTAGTAAACAATGTTTTTATTAAGTCAACCTCTCTATGTTTTAATTGGTAATGTTTATATCTTGTTACAAAAAAGTTTAGTCAATCCCAAACAACTGAACACTAGAAAAAGAAAACCATTTTACAAACAATTTTTAAGGGAAAGATTTCTATCCTGTACTTTTCATTGATTCAAAGGTAGCCCAAAGTTGGTTGGGTTGACTGATGAGGTTGAGAATTTGGGTTATTTGATCTAACCCAAAAGTTAATATATATGCACTTGTACTGCTTTTAAAGAGTTGTAAGGAATAAGGAATCAAGTATATATCAGAATGAATGATGTAATATAGTGTTAACTGTTAAGCTTTGTGTACATCATCAGTTTCATTCTCAAACTGACCAACCAAACTTGAGTAGCAGTTAGCACCAAATTAAACTGTTGGCTAATTGGATAATTGGCTTTGTACAAAACCTGGAGAAAGCAATTATTGATTGCCAAGGAAACTAGAAGAAAAGAAAGAGCTTGCAAGTAAGCTTCTTTTTTCTTGTTTTCAATAATTTGAAGTCCTATTCACACAGCTAGCTGCATGCATCTAAAATTTTATTTTATAAAGTTACATCTTTTTAACAACTTCTTGGGCTAAAGGCTGTAGCATCGCAAGTCTGATGTGAAGGATTATCCAGACCAACCCTCTTTCATTGTTTTACTGCCAGAGAAGAAACTTACTAATCTCCATCCTTCAACTGAATATTTCTGCAAGGTTTCTTTGTTTAGCAACACAGGGAAGCCAAATGGGTCACACCTGCATCATCTGACAGTGTTGTTGCTTCAGAGAAACAGATAAGGGAATAGAATAAAATAATTGTTCAAAATCATTCCCAAGCTTCTGGAGACCATCCTGCAAAGCTTCAATCATTGGATGACATCAACAAGAACCTGAGCAATCAAATGTTTAGAGCAGGAGGGGCACATAAATGAAGATTTTAGAGTAAAGTTTCTCACTTGGTTCAGCCTGAAAGCCTAATGCAAGGAATAAGGATGATCCATCAAGCTTAGTTGGGAAGCTCATTCATACCTTTGTGGATGATATTTCCTGTCAGCAAAAGAAAAACCAATTTATCATCATGAGACTTACACAAGGTTGTGCCACTAAACAGGGACTCAGTTTTAAGTAGTAGATAGGACATGGCTTAGAAATGTAAACGTAGTCATCTACTTCATCAAAGAAAAGGGTTAAGATCTTTGGTTTTAACTTCTCGTTGTTTGTTAAAGTTAGGATTAGAGGTTAAATTCCATATTATCATCCATTTTTTCTTTTTTTTTAATTTTCGAAAGGCAAAAGAATAAAGTGGTTTGATATGTTACCTTTTTTGGTCTGAGTTTTGATATCGTACAAAGTAGCCAGGTGAAAGTTTTTAATTTCTCAAACAATAAAGTAGACACTGTAGACTCTAAGCTTCTACTTCCAACCTACATAAGCAAATTACTAAAAGATTAGGATAAAGATAAATCATGATTCGATTTCATCCAAGGAACTAAATATAGCATATTTTTTGCACGAAAACAAAAAACAAAAAAGAGAAAAAGGATGAATTATATAATTCATGCAGTTAGAACTTGCAGGTAGGTTGACAAGATGAAATATGAAGGATATATCTTCATCACAGTTGTAAAATCTGCAAAAGACAGACTTCCCAGTGTTAAAACCCAGTTTCAAAATAACTTTTGGGGGATTCAGTTGCAAAAGGACGACTAGATTTTTCCAGCATCATGCTTGAAAGGAATTGCATACTTGCACACAAAATTTTAGCACAAGGAGATCTTTTTTCAGGTGAACAAAAACAAAGAAAATTGAGAATAATTCAACTGCAATTGCATCTTTTACAAATGCAACATTAAAAAGCATACCAACTAATACTAACATGACATGTTAAACACATTCCAGAAACCGGCAGCCAGTTGAAAACTTATCTTTTTTTCTCTAGAAAATTATTACAAGAAAATACATCAAACTTGCCTTCAGACATCCAATGATCCAGCCGGTGCCTACTTAGCACCACTCTGGTTTCTATCTTTTTGACTAGTGCTATTAGTATTGGGAGAAGTTCTCGATGGAAATCAGGAGCAATTGTTATATACTTGGTTGTTGGTGCATTGATGATAACAGCAGCTTCTTTGAATGAGGGGGCCAAGTAATCTGCCTAGCTTAGCTGCAGAGTGGCCTTGTTTGAATCTTCCAAAATGCTTGCTTTTTTTCCTGGTTTGTCAGCTTTTTTTCCTTGTGAGAAGCTCTTCCTGGAATTCAGAAGCAATTGTTAGGTGTATCACTCACAGCTTCATTGAATGAGCAGCCAAATACTCTGCCAAGCTTGGCTGCGAATTGGACTTGTTTGAACCTTCGGAGACGTTCGCATTTTTTGCGCTACTAGATAACCATTCAAGGGAGCACCTACCTCCTTCCAGATAACAGGTTTCAAAAACTTTCATGGGTCTTCAACCATGGAATCATTATAAAACAGCTCTGGCCCTAATTGCCAGTCCATTGCAGAACGACCATGAGAACCCAGCCCTTGTCCACCTCTTCTTCCCGATCCAGGACTCCTGTTCCAGCACCTCCTGCCTCTTCCTGAACTTGAACTGGGACTAGGACTGCCTCCATGTACTGAATGAGGGCTTGGATTATGACTGAGCCAGTGGCCCCTGCCTTTCCCAGTATTGGAACCAGGGCTTCCTAGTGGTCTAAATCCCAGAGTTCCTGGGGGTCTAAATCCAGGGCTTCCCGGTGGTCCAAATCCAGGGCTTCCTGGTGGTCCAAATCCAGGGCTTCCTGGGGGTCCAAATCCTGGGCTCCCTTGTTGTCTAAATCCAGGCCCAGGAAATCAGCATTCTCTTAAAGGATCAGATGGAAAACTATAACTGGTTACACCTTCAGCTCCAGGCCAAACCTAAGGCGGATGTACTTGATGCATAGTGAGAGATCTTTCCATTCCAATGGGGCTTCTTTGAGGACCAAAGTTCTGATAGAAACCTTGTACTTGGTACATTCTCTGGTCTGGTGAATAATTGCTTTGAAACTGATAAGCTGGAGGAGCATTCATTCCAGGGTTTCCAAATCCTGGGCTCCCTTGTTGTCTAAATCCAGGGCCAGGATATCAGCATTCTCTTAAAGGATCAGATGGAAAACTATAACTGGTTACACCTTCAGCTCCAGGCCAAACCTCAGGCGGATGTCCTTGATGCATAGTGAGAGGTCTTTCCATTCCAATGGGGGCTTCTTTGAGGACCGAAGTTCTGATAGAAACCTTGTACTTGGTACATTCTCTGGTCTGGTGAATAATTGCTTTGGAACTGATAAGCTGGAGGAGCATTCATTCCAGGGTTCCTTGGTCCTCCTAAATCATAATTAAGAGAACCAAAATCAAGGGGAAAGAAAAAGATAAAAAAGGCAGATAACAAAGAGGAACTTCAAATGTCCAGTTCTTTTGCATAAGGCAACCCAAGCATGCTTCAAATATTACAAGATGACACTTTTATTTGGTTAAGTAAATGACACTGGCAATCAAATGAAATTGAAACAAAAATGACCAATTTTTTCCAGCACATATCAATGAAAAAAATACTTCGAAAATGACACAAAGACTCATAATGTTACCCATAGTTTCCAACTCCATACCATATTTGTGGCCTAGAAAGAATTTCATTTTCACTTTTCAAACCACTAATTATTCATTAATTCAATAATACAAGAACTTATGTTATACTTCACCACATCCAGGCATGATTAAAGGACAGCCAGGTTAAGGAAAAAACATCATTAAGATAACATGCTACCTGAATGTTTGAAATGATTTGATGCGATCTGGTTGCCAACTTGACTGCTTTTGGTGTCAGAAGAGAAGGCTGCCATAGGGTCTGTGTAAAATTCAAACCTATAAGGAGCACAGGACTCCACCTGCACTGGTATATCTGCATCAGCCAATGGATTGGAAAGGCAACCAGGGACAGCTGCAGTTGTAGAATTATGAGAAGCTCAGGGACAGCTGCAGTTGTAGCATTATGAGAAGTTTCAGCCTCTTCAGCCTCCATGCACATTGCTTTTAGTCGTTCCTTTCTTTTCTCTGGATTCTCCATTTAACCTGAATATTAATGGATTGTGGAAAACCCATTTGAAACAAAGTAACATTAAGCAGTCCAAAAACTTACTTTTTGTCAAAATAATATCAATTCAAGCCAAACTTTTAAGTCAGGAATCTTCAAAGAAAAATATCTCAACCTCAAACTATTATAAAATCCCTAAATTCACATGAGAAACCACGTTCAAGCAACATCAACACTCAAAGTAATATTTAAAGAGAAATACAAATTCACATAAAATTGAGAATCCAAAAACCCTCATCTATTTCTCTTTTACAAAAATATTATCTTTTACATTAGAATTGTAGATGTTACAAGATTGACTCAATATCTCCATAATTGTTGAAACCTTATTCAGAAAACTTCTATAACTTGATTCATCCACTCTATTAGGCCACATTTGGTAAGCCTTATAGGGTAGTGTAAATTGGTATAGGATTGTACAGCATTATATAATATTATACTGTATAGTATTTCCCTAAATATAATTAAGTGTTTGATGTTGTACCCGACCAAGAGGTGGAAAATTATAGTTTTTTTGGTGTAATAATGTATAATATAATACTGTATTCTTTTCTTAATGAACCATCCAAAACAGTAACTTAAAAAAATGATCCAAAACTTCAAAACAAATATTTTGTCCATCTAATGACATTTCAACGATCAAAGAGGTCCAAAACATCAACATAGTCAACCAATTCGGCTCCTTTGTTGCCTCTTTCTTGGTAAGAGGGAGTAAGAAAGATATATATTGTTTTTTACGCCAAACTAAACTCAATTCCAGAGTCATTCTATCAGCACCTGGTGCTTTTACTAAAGTATGGTCACCGGCCTAGATTGAAAAAATTATGTCAGCTTTGCAGCTGGGAGGTTTCCCACTTCCTCCAATCGGGCTAGAAAGTTAGAAGTCAAAAGTCAACCAAAAAAAAAGAAGAAGCAACATACTCATAAACCATCCATTTTTACTCCCCCATCACCACGAAGCAATTGACATAAGTAATGGAAAGTTTTCCTATCCATTCTTATTTGGTTCACACATTGTACATCATCATAACCTATTATTCTATCTAAACATAAAGTAAACGACAAACATAATTGAAAATACAAATAAGCATTAGTCAAGTTGTGAAAAGTTGGTGTCGGGATAGTACCCTCCCGAAGTTGAAGTGCCATGATTGGCCTAGTTTGCAGCACTTGAATTCCATCTTGCAACAACTTCACGCTGTCGTGCTACCCAAAATGCTCGTTGTTCTCCGATCATGGTATTGAGGTCCTT
>QANT01008559.1:0-14220 GCA_003254885.1 Purshia tridentata
ATAATTTCGTACAATTACACTTTACTTAATTTTTTTCATAAGAATTTTTTGTTTTTATATTTTTATAGCTGAATTTTTTTTGTTGGTGCTTAAAAATGTATTTTGTGGCTTATTAATAAATACTTATATTTGTTGTGGCTTAAAAATAAATAAATTTAAAGTTTGAATTTATGACTAAAAAATATAATATGTTGTAGCTTATTAATAAAGGACTCTTATTTTTTTAAGAATCATCATTGTAAAAAGTTGTAAAAATCATAGACCATTTAATCATTTAATTAAATGGTTATTATTTTAGTGTGTATCTAAAACACTGTATTTGTGTATTTATTTGGTCACAATTAGATACATTAATAGTTTAAATTTGTCTAATTTTTCCTAGAGATTATCTTTTGATGGAGATTAAAAAGTTAAACGACTTCGATCATAAAGCTATAATGTACAGTGGAAAACATAAAAAATTCTTTAAATAAACTATTTAAGCAATGTATTACTTTAGCTCATATGCATCCAATGATCCAAGCATTCCCCCATTTCTGAACTCCCAAATCCTAAGTTGCTCTCTTTTTGGGCCTGAATTATATTTTTGCTTCTATTAGAATTAAAGACGTAACGCATGTGGACTTAATCAATGTGCGGGGCTTGGGCCAACCATAAAAGTTAGTTTCATTCAATGTTTAGATGGATTGGATCGTTTCATTTGTAATGATCATGGGTTAACCCAAGTCATTTGAGCCCAGCCCAGGTCATGCCCACTTTTTTTTTTTTTTTTTTTTTTTTTTTTTTTTTTTTTTTNTTTTTTTTTGTTTATTTATGCATTATTTTTATTAAGTTTAATTTACTCTATTTATACATGCTAACTTGTTTAAATTTAATAAGTCATTTAAAATTTAGCTTAACTAAACCAAAATTATTTCGACTTATTAAGCTAACTATAATCTAAATTAAACTTAAAGTTTAGATTATGTGAGAGGAATAAATTATACTTAAAATACTCATATTAACAATTCAGATTATAAAATTAATAAAATTTTAGCCATAATACTTGAACTTTGGGATGGTCTAGTTTTGGATATGAACTTTAGTTTGTGCCATTCAGATGCCTAAACTTTCAACTTGTGACAAAATAGTGTATGTTGTTAGTTCCATCAATATATTTATTCAAAACTATACACATGATCACTTATCAACGAAAAATTGTCCGTTCAAACTTAATTAATCTGTTCGGTTTTGATAAGTGATCATATGCATGGTAGTCTTGGTAGATGATTACTTTTGTATAGAAATATTGATGAAATTGACTACATGTACTATTTTAGTACAAATGAATATTAGGTGTCATAATAACAAAATTAAACTAAAGTTCATATTGTGAACTAAGACAACCCTTAAAGTTTAGGTATTATAGCTAACAATTTTCCGAAAAATTGATTGGTAATATAATAGGGTATTTTTAACTCCAAGAAGGCAAACGAAAAAGACATTTTTGTGCGAGCAAATAAGGCAAGTGTTTGGCTGGTTCAACGACCATGAATCCGTGATTGAGAAATGATGATGTGGAGGGTATGATGCGTTTCATCAGTTTCACCAACGTGTGCGAAATCAGGTCCATTACATATGGATTGGATTGGATCTTCAAAAATTTGGATGCTCCAAGTCCCACTCCAACTGCCAAAGCCTCCAAATTCCTTATCAAAAAGGCTTTAGTACACTTTATCCATCTAACGTGAAAAAAAAGTTGCGTCAATTTATTAACTGAATTAAAATTTTGTTATAATGTATTATATCAAGCTCATTCCATCTAAACTTATGTTGAAAATAAAAGTGTTTTATTTTTTTTTAATCAGTTTTTTATTTTATCAAAAAGAGTAAAGTGTTAAAAAATTACTTTTTTTAATGATAAAAACTTTAAAAAGAGCAAAATACTCTTATTTTTAATAAAAATTTACAAAAAATGAACTACGAGTGATACATTGTAATAAATTTTTAATTCAAGCATTAAATTGGTGTAATTTGTTTTTAAGTGGTGCAGTAAAATTGAACTTAAAATTTGAGTAAGTAAAAAAAAAAAAAAGAAAGATTTTTTTAAATTACGGGAATGAAGAGGGTTCGGATCGAGTGTGTAAAGAAAATTTGTCCACAGCCAACTAACCACCCCAATTCACAGTAAAAAAAAAAAAAAAAAAAAAAANGTAAAAAAAAAAAAAAAAAAGCCTTTGATAAATAAAAAAGAAAAAGGATTCTCCAGGTCCTGGTCTCCACTTTGATATTCATAATAGCAAAACCAATTCTCGAATCTTCAACGACCTCTCGTTTTCCTCGTTTACTTCCACGGTTCCACCCTCAACGAAAACGCTTCCCTTCACACTCTCCACACCACACTGATACATACTTCACAGTCCCAAGAAGCCCAGGTATGGCCCTCCCTGCACCTACTTCCTAATTTTGTTCTTTTTGTGTTTTTCTTCATCTTATTTGCTTTGGAACTTTGATTGTTTTGAAGTACTTACCTTGAAATCTTGAAAACTGCATTTTAATCATGTGAAGAGTAACGGGTTTCTTTGGTTGAAGTTGGTTTGATGGAACGTTTCATGTTTGATAAGTATTGGTGGTATGTGAATAAGCAAACTGATGAACATAACAGTGAATTTGACCAACTGAGAGGCATGCTCTGGTGAGTTAATTGGGCTGATTGAAATGCTACAGTTACTTTTGGAAATGGGGTTTCTGTGGGTTACAATATGTTAGCTTGGTTTGAAAATGGAGTCTTGTAGACTTTAAAGAAAATGCTTGGTACTTCTGAAGTCATGAACTTGGGGTATAAAATTTTCAATTGGTAGATTTATGTTAACTGATGTAGCAGTGCCAGTGAAATTTTTTTTACAATGAATGGGGATTCTTGGAATGGGTTAAACATAGCGAAGCATGCACTTCAGAATTTTGTGCGTGATGATATCAAATTAAGTAATGTAATAGCTGCCTTATAGAAAAAAATGTGATGCAATAGCCTTGGAGTCTGAGATGCAAGAAGAGAGAACAATTAGGCTAGCTACTTTCTTGGTCCATTTATTTCTTCAATGACCAGAAAAGGACTGAATCTGTAGTGGTTAGCACCTGTCTCAGTTGTTGGCATGATTCGAAAGCAGAGGAAAGGTTTAGATTTCTTTTTTCATCTCAAGATGAAGCACAATTTGTTGGGTTTATGTATGTAAACAGAAATTTTATACTTCTAAATGCTGATGGCTCCACTATTATGGAGTAATATGGTTCAAAGGCCATAAAAAGAGAACCAAAGGAAGTTCAGTTGGGAATTGAGATTGAAGTTGACATGGCCCTTAATGTTGCAAAACAGAATCACTCAGAAAAAGAGGAGGGGCGTTGTTGGCGAACCCGTATGATGGATATTAGGCTTTCATGAGTTGTGTTTGTGTGTGTGATGTGCATGTGCATGTATGTATAATTCAAATTTCAAATACAACATTTAGTAGCTGTGAAAGTCTGAAATTTTATATGTTGTGGTAGTATATGATTGAGATTGAAAATGAGTTAAAAGTTCATCTGATTGAATGGGTTGCTTCCTTTACTGTCTCATTTATATCTTGTGAAGCTGATGACGTTTCTTGGGTGGAGAGTACTTCTCCATCTTTATTATTTTTTTGGAGCAGTGGTTTAGAAGGCGATGGTTGCCCAGTCTCGGGAGAATGGAAATCAATGGTAGCAATTCTAATTCCCATGAAAGTCAACTTTCAGATGCTTCAAATGTTGCTAGTAGAGAGAAGCATACTGAGAAAGAAGTCTTTATTAATCATGGTATGTCTCTTTCCTCGAAATCAGCTCCAAATAGAAAGAAAATAAGCTATCTTTTTGTTACAAAACCCAATTTTCCTCCCTGACCACAATGAGTCTACTTTCGATACAAGTGGGTATGAAGTGTGGTCAAACCTTATAAACAGAACCCTTTTATCCCTAAGAGTTTTGCTGAATTGTGGTATCAAATAATGCTGGTTGTTGCAATATTGGTGTTAGGAATGCGGTGTATGATAGGATATGACATGTTAGAAGCATAATAGATGAGAACTTTCCTCCAAAACTTAATAAGAACTTTCTTCAGTAAGTTATTAATATCATCAAGCTTCAGACGTTGATTACTGCTTGAAACTCATATAACACACTTTTGGGTAACTGTATGCTCCTCTTCTTGATTAGAATCTTGTGAAGTGATATTTTATTCTTTCAATAACATGGATGACATTAAAATGCAGCCGAGATAGCTTGGCATGAGAGAAGAAGAGAATGGGTTGGTGATCAGTCTCAGAATTCACAAAGAGCTCAAAGAGAACCAATTATGAGGTACGCTTTTCCAATTTTACTGCCACATTGATGGTTTAAATACCAATAGACTGCGTCAGTTTTTTGGGTCATTCCTGATATTTTATATCGATTTCATTTTTTCACTAGATCTACCAAATCCTCCTGGTTTAGTTGAGGCATAGGCTAATAGACAATAATGTAGGGGAATACTGAAGCATTCATCTATATTTGTGTCTCTATTTGTTGAACTGGGAATCCTTTAAATAAGAGAAGGTCAGTGGTAGGGGACTTCCCAATCATCAGTGAGTTTTAAGTGTTGAGTACCATTTGAACCAAATGGCTCTAGTGAAGCCGATATTGTACTGCCCATTAACTTTCTTGATTTTCTTTTTTCATTTTTGGTGAGCTGTTCTACAATTGAATTTGAAATCTGGCATGGGAGTTGCATTACGTTATCTTGCCAGAGCTTCTTGACATATTTTCATGCAAAGGATGGACCTTGAGGAAAATAAATTGGCATCTCTACTTAATAATATTTTCATGAAGAAGAAAAAATGATTAAAAAAAAGAGAGCATACAATTCACTTGTATTCCAAGGCTGGAAAGAAATGTATTGCATTGTAAGTGAAAGAATCATTTGCTCCCAAAGCTGTAGTTGTCGTTTTATTGACTATGCTTACTTCTGTCACATATTCTTGTAATGGAATTGCAATTTACAGAGGAAAGTAATCAAGGAATCTTCTTTTTCAGCTGGACCACAACGTATGAGGAACTTCTTTTATCTACCGAACCTTTTCAGGAGCCCATACCTTTAGCTGTAAGTTTCTCTGTTTGCTTTCATTTTTTTTGTTGCGCTGGATGACATTGATGTGAACATTATGAATTGGTGGGCTTTGCAGGAGATGGTGGATTTTTTAGTTGATATCTGGCACGAAGAAGGCCTCTGTGACTAGATGATTGAATTTCCCGTGCTCTTTCTGCACAGTTTTGTTGGTGCTTATTGATGATGAAGCAAATTTATACCTGAATTCTATTTAAAGAAGGTTGAGCTGGTTTTCTTGTTCCTGATTGCGCAAACCGGCATCTTGCCTGGACATATGGATTACATGTAGAGATCCATTTATTCTTAGCATATTTGTTGATGACAGCTAAGCAATTGTTTAATCAACTAATCAGATTCTGTAGTTCGCATTCGATATTGGGTCATTTAACTTTTGGCTTTTGAAAACTCTTTGTTTTTGCAATTATGTGGAAAAGTTGCTTGTTTTTCGATTTGCTGTTAACACGTTGATCACCTACCAAGGCTACCATACTTTCATTTTACTGTGGTGCAAATCCAGACAATCCTATATCTCAAATTAGTGTTTCTGGTGTCAAGTTGTGCAGCTGGAAGCATATTTGATTATGTTAGATGTCTAGTGTAACCACTAGTCCATTTGAGAAGTCTAATCTACATGACTGATAAATGTGTATGTACAAGCGGATCCAATTCCAGCTTGCTTTCATGCCTCTTTAGATAGTTGCAGGATTCTGATACCCAACCTCAGGATGTACCTTCGTTGCTTTGTTGTCTTTGTGCTTGGTATTGAGATTTGAGTCATTGCATGGTTGGGAAGCAGATACACAGCGAGCTACACTAAAACTGTCTAGTCATTATCTATTCAAATCTGATGAATAGCAATTGTTGATAATAAAAACAAAAAGTGAAATATACATTCTCTCTGTTCAAATGAATATACACAATTTACTAATCCACGAATTTATAATTTTAAGGATATAGTATTATGTGTGATGGTTAGACCGAAAAATTACTCTATTTTACTCCATTTTTGGTATACATCAGGACCATCACCATTTTATATATTTTATAGATTTTCTACGGATACATATGAGAGACTATGGCTTTGTGAATTGGGGTTGGCAGTTAAGGATGGCAATTGGGCGGGTTGGGGACGGGGATGACATTACCCATTTAAAGTTATCGCAGAATCTCCACCCTGATACTTGTTTAAAATTATCATGGATCATTCCTGAATTTTTTTTTAATTCCAAAAATTCTTTTTAAAACAACTAATGTCAACTATTGTATTTTAATAAATATATTTTGGGTTTAAAAGTTTGTTTTCCAACTACAATTAAAACATTACCAACTAAAACAACATCTATTATATAAATATTTTTTCAATAGAGAAAACAGATAAATTCATAAAGTTCAAAGCTTTGCAGCAAATTCACAAAATATATACACAAATCTTCATTACATATAACTTCATAAAAATTAATATTTGTGAAAATTTTAAGAGTTTCTAGAATATAAAGAATCATTAGAAAGTAACTTGAATGATATAAATTTGATACTGAATTTCTATATATATATATATATAATAAGAAATATAATTTATTGGATCAGGGACGGGGATGAGGATCACTTTACTATTCGTGTCCCGTGCCCCATCCCCAATAAATAAATCCTCAAAATCCGATCTCCGATTTCCATTGTGTCCCCAAAATTGTTCTTTTTAAGATCAAGTTCCTAATAGGAATTTTTATCATTTTTAAACTTAATTGTTCGAAGATAAAAACTCTTCCTTATGTACCAAAATTCAAACCCACTCCTTTTCTGGTAAAAGGCTGTAATATAAAAAAAACGAGAGACTATGGCTCTATGCCTCCTCAAAACATGGAAATTTATTACTGCACCAAAAAAAACTTAAAAATTTAATAAAAATTCCAAAAGCTTTACGGAATAAATGAAGAACATTATTATTACTACTACAAGTCTATAACGTCCCGATCCGGTTCATCGCATTTTCTTGCAACAACTACCTTGGCTGTGCGCGAAGCGTTGATATTATATGCCAAATAGAACAGCACCCGTTTCACAGATAAACAACCTGTGGCATCCATCAAACACGTAATACTCCCAAACTATTACTCACCCAAACTTGTTTTGATTCAACACAACTTGCAAACTCAATAGTATAGTCTCATTCAGTTTGAGCTTCATTTACTAGCTTCCTCTTCCAAGGTTTTCATTTCTTCTAAGACCAGTATTCTCAGGTGAGATTTCTGCATTGCCAAGCAAAGACAGCAAAATTTGTTCAATTGTTTGAAACCCTTTTGCTGAATTTGGTTGAAGAGGCCAAATTTGTGTTATTCAAGAATACCCATTTGCTTTATTCTTCAAAAAGAAGTAAATTTGTTAAATCTATGGAAGCGCATTTGTTTGGTGTTTAAGTGTTTGATAATTTGTACTTGATTTTTGTGTGTCAGGGTAGATGGAGATTGACAAAGCAATCAGAGAGTGTGATGATCGAAGGCTTAAGACCAAGTACAACAATGCTATCTATGTTATTCAGAGAACTCTTGCACTCTACTCGTAAGTTCTTCTTTGTTTCCTTCTGGTCATTTGTTTTTGTTATTATTTTTCCAGTTTCATGTATGTTTTCTAAACTGGGTACTGATTTTTATGGGTCATGGCTTTAATCCTCGGTTAGGTTGTTTAGTTTTTAAGAAAATGCAGAACGTGTTCAAACTGAACCAAGTGGCTGTAACTTGTAACAAAGCCAGTTGGTGGACCTATAAATTTCCATTTAGTGAACTCTACAAAAATCATTTCTTTTGTTTTTCAATTTTAGTACATTTTCTCATGAATGAAAGGGATTGAGCTAAAACCACTGTATCAATTCTGCTGAGACAAATATTGTGTTTGATTTTTGTGAAATATTTAGTTTTGTATCAAGTTATGCTCTTGTTGTGAGCTGCTAAACCTACAATATAATGAAAAGAAAAACAAATGGGGAGGTTAGTTAAATCCTGATAGGGTTTTGATTTATAAAAGACAGGCAAATTTTTGGATATGGATGTGTCTACGTATCTTGTAATTATACTTATTCGAATCTAAGTGATGAATTTGTTGATTGTCGGTACTTGTTGATTGGCGTTATCCCTTCATGATTCTTTAGATGTATACACCACGTGTTGCTGGAGATTTGGGCAATATGATTATATTAGTGGCACAAATGAATTACTCCACCCTTGAACAATATTTCTTTTTCATTGTTTGTGCCAAATACTCTTTCCTTGCTTAATGACAGACCTTGAGTTTAAAAATCATTATATGTTCGGTGTCAATACAAGATATTGAAATTAATAATATAAAAACATGAATAGAAATGAACGAATGCTCGAGGTGCTCCTACACTTTAGATACCTTGAAGTTCAGTATATCACATTCGAACTCCACCATTGAAAAATTGAAATTTTAACAGCCTGGCTTTATATGAAAGTACTAATTTTTTTCCTCAACAGTATTGAAGAGGTCGCCTTCAGCTTCAATGGGGGAAAGGATTCAACTGTAAGTTTTCAATTGGTTTTCTTACGTGATCTATGAATTGTATTCTGTCTCATTGATAGTATTAGCTTTGTTATGTAGGTTTTGCTGCACCTACTTAGGGCTGGCTACTTTTTACATAAAGGGGAGCAAAGCTGTTCTAATTTGGGTGTCAAAGATTTTCCAATCCGAACAATATATTTTGAGGGCCCAACTGCTTTCCCTGAAATCAACTCTTTTACTTATGATACAGCCGATACGTGAGAGATGCTCCCCATTTTTCCCTTTTTGTTTATTTTGTCTTTAAATGTCATTGTCTGTTCATAACGTTTCTAGGTTTAGCAAGATTATAAGATTTCATTTATTTATTTATTTACTTTTACTAAGCCTATTAAATGTTGGAGAAGCTAGCCTTTAACTGACATATTCTTATTTAAGCAGCTATGGTATGCAATTGGATATCATTCGCTCAGATTTCAAGTCTGGTTTGGAGGCGTTACTGAAAGCCAAACCAATCAGAGCTATTTTCCTCGGTGTCCGAATGGGCGATCCTACTGCGGTACTTTGATTTCTATATCATACAAGACACAATCATATTGTAGACGTATCTCTAGCTGTTAGATTATTTTCCTAAGTTTTCTGATAAAGATGTCATAACTTTTGTGAATTTTTTCAATCTTGAAGGTAGGGCAAGAACAGTTCTCTCCTAGTTCACCTGGATGGCCACCCTTCATGAGGGTGAATCCTATCTTGGATTGGTCATACAGGTTTGTTCATGTACCATATGCTCTCTCTTCTATTTACTTTCTCTTTGGCAAATGGAAAGGGCCGTTAGAGAGCAAAGGTCTCTCCATTGTGCTATACTCCGACAACAAAAGCAAATTTGGAGTTCCTATAAATATATCTTTAGATAAAATTTCCACCTACTGAGAAACAATAAAAGCCCTGCATAAGCCACGGGAAAATAGTTCTACTACTTGGTATTGACTAACAAGTGTTCAATGCAATAGGAGGGCTTTCAAAGTCAGATGAAAGCATAGTCACACAAACTCATTGCTTATGATAGCTTGAGCCAAAAAGAAAGCTCGTAGCACTTCATGACACTAGTTGTAGGGCATTGCCTAAAAATTCTTGGGAGCTATATACTGCAGGAGTACCGAGTACGCCAACTTCATTTCTTCTGTAAGGAGCATTTCTGTCATTTCAATATGGCTGGAGAAATCATCATCCATTTTGTGACAGTCAAGTGTATTTTGCAAAGGATTTTTAATATTCCATTTTTCTGTCAAATATTTTTAGCTTCTGGTCGCATCTAATGATGGCTTAGTAAATTGGGAACAACTTTTTTTTTTGTTCTCAAGTGCAATTCTTACATAGATACTCAACTTTTGTGAGGGACTACTTTTTTTATTATCTCTATATCCATGAACTCTCATGGTGATGCTAATGAAGAGGAAATGTTTGTTCTCCACTTGATCTAAACTCAAGAGGTTTGACTTCCATGTGTTCTGTTGCAGAGATGTGTGGGCCTTTCTCTTAACTAGCAAAGTTCCATACTGCAGTCTTTATGATCAAGGGTAATACTTTCTCTATGTGGCTTGAACTGTTGCTTCTTATGCTTGGCTTCTCTTGGTGCTAGCCATACTTTTGAGTTTTACAAGTTTGTTCCTGATGCAGATATTTTATTTATCATTTTATTTCGTTCTGATTATAATAATTTAGTCATATTCGACCGATCAGTTTTGTTATTTTCTTCATTTTCACAGTTATACTTCAATTGGAAGCATATATGATACAGTTCCAAATGCATTATTGTGCATTACAAATTCCTCCGGAAGCAAAGTATTTAGGCCTGCATATTTGCTTTCTGATGGAAGATTAGAGAGAGCAGGGAGAGTTAAAAAAGTTCCTCCTTCAGTTTGTGGGCATTTGCCTGCTGTTATCAATGGTCTTAACAGTGTGGACTTACATAAGAGTAGCTTACTCATGGCCTCAGCCATTGCTGTGGGGGATGAGATTCTGTAAGTCCTATTCCTTAGTATCTGGTCTAACCCTTTTATTCTACTCAATGTTATTGCTGAAGTTTTTGTCCTCTTTTTATCTGTTTGATAGCTCAGGTCTGGCACTGTTGAGGATCAATTGGGGCCTTTTCTGTGTAGAAAGCTCCATTCCATTGGTTGGTCAGTATCACAAACTGCTGTTATTCGAAACGATGTGAGTTACTGTCATGAAATAAAATTTAATAAAACATAGTTTGGCCTAGTTACTGTTTTTTAACAATGTACCTGTATGTATCAATGTATGTCACTGCCATGATGGATGTGCAGTTACATAGGGAACTTGAAACATGCATTTTATTCAAATCACCTTACATTTTCATCTTTTATGACATTCTTTTGGTAACAGATAGATTCTGTGGCCGAAGAAGTCGAGCAACGACAATCAACTTATGATATGGTACATCTTTACAATCTGTTGGAGAGTTCTTTTGGTGGTTTTCTGGTGATGAAATTATTGAGGGTTTTGCCTTTCTTGGTTCTGATACTTCATACAATTATTACTTGACAAGGTATTTATATATGGAGGGGTAGGCCCACTGCATTCAGATGTTACTTTGGCAGGTGTTGCAAAGGCTTTTGGGGTTCGTCTGGTACGTTTTTTCCTAGTGAACTTTCTAAAGCACCAAATACTGATATACCATTGAGTCTATTAGTCTTTCATTCTTAGAAAAATGAAATCTGTATCGACCCTGCAAGCTTCATGTTATCATGTACTAATATAATGGTGTTCATAGGAATATCATCAACATGTCCTAATTTGTGCCAGTTTTGTAGTTGTCCACTAACTGTTTGGGTTGGTCAATTTCCATTAATTTAGGCTCCTGATGAAGAATTTGAAGAATATCTGAGGCATCTTATAGGTGATCAATGCACTGGTGACCGGAATGAGGTATTTATTGTCAAGATTTCTTATTTTTGAGTTCTGCAATCCTACGATAGCATGATCTCATCATGTTTTCATCTTCTGGTGGTTGTTACCTGTTGTGTACTATGTTCCCATTAAGCATCAATTGTTATTTTACATGTACTATAGTGCTAGAGTCTTCACAGCATGAATTTGACCTTATCCTTGTCTTTTCCTTCTCAGATGGCTCTGTTGCCTGAAGGTATTACTGAATTATTGCATCACGAAAAGCTGCGTGTCCCTTTGGTATGTGCCTTGAAGCTTGCATATGATAGTTATGTTTCTTGGTACTCTGGTTAGCTAGAATCTAAGAACACCGTTTTGAGGCTTCAACTAGCAAAATCTTTTTATATGTCTTTCTTTTTGGATATGTGGTCATATGGATGTTTTGATTAATGAAGTACTAATTACATATTATGTAATGATTTATTCTTGTAGATCAAGTGTAAAAATGTAATAATTCTTACAGCAACAAATGTATTGGAGTTGGACGAGGAGTGGAACTGTCTGATTGAACTAATGAGATCCAGTGGCACATTAGTAATGATGCAACCATTTGTATCTAAGCGCCTGACAACAAGTCTGACAGATGTATGTAGTTTATTATTCCATGATGGTGTCAATAAATCAACGTCTTGAGTTTTGGCGGGTGTACATATACCATACATAAGTACATATTGCAATCCCTGCTAATACTAAAGAATTTACTGTTAGCCTGCATACTCCCTGAGTGATGTGAGAGCCTATTTGATTATTATTCTTTCAAGAAATCTGGAGCATTGCTTGCTCCGTCTCCCCCAATGTTGATTAGTTGTTCTTCTCTCAAGAGCGGTTTTGCATCCCTAATTTTTCTCACCTCTCATAGTGTAGCTTCCATGGCAGCATTTAAATTTTTAACATAGTAAATTTTGTGCCCTAGTGCTGCAAATATATTTTAGGCATTTAGATTACTGCAAATATATGATGCTTATACTCTGTGCTTGGCCCATTTACCATATCTGTCATTCCATTCATGGATGCAACTATGGTCTCTGAGATGAACGTATAGACATTATTGCTAATACTAGGAGTGATAAGTGGTGTGCCTTTTCGCGTGGTGGGGTAAAATTAGCATATGCCCACACTATCATGAGGATCTTCTTTCTGAATGTTGGACATGGAAGACCTGAGTTGGGTAATTTGAGAAGCTCACATATTCTTAGAAATTCTGGAGTCTTTCTAGTTTCAAACATACAGTACTATTAGCATTCAGTTAATTTTTATGTGCACAAAAAATATTGATACAATACTGTTTGTGTAATCATCTATTTTATTTATTTTTATTTTCTTCCCTTTTTGTTGAAAATTCAGGTAGAAATTGCTCAACCTCTGTCAAAACTTTGCCTTGAATTTCCAGACCTATACATTGGTAAGTGCGTTTTTGAAAACTGTATATTATTATGCGAATATGATATCTTGTATCTCATTCCAATTGTGATCTTCCATGTGAAACATCAAGGGTGTCATCGCAAATCAAGACGTGAACCTCTTATAATTTATTTCGAGGGCAAGGTACAAGAACAGTTCCCAAGCTTTCAAATTGCAATCAATTTTTTGATGTTGTTCCAATGAAATAACTCTTTAAGAAATTTGGTTGCAGTACGAAGATCGAATTGAATTAGCCATAGAAGAAATGTGCAAGAAGTTCCATCCGGGAACTTTCTCTTCAATCAACTCAAGTTGAAGGTGGTGGTGGCTCAAGTGCTGTCTTCTGATGCTTCAAAAGCCCAAGTTAATCCACTCCTGAACTCAAGTTGATCATGTCTTCTGATGCTTCATAATGTCAATGGAACAAGGAGATCACTGCAACTGGCATTTGGAAGGGAAGAAAAAGATGAGGAAAAGAAAAACAATACAAGATTGTGGATGCTGGTAACTGGGCGAAGCCCCCTATCAATGGAGGAAAATATTAAACAATATGTTATTATGAACAAAATGTTCAAATAGAAATTGACTTTGTACCAGTTTGAATCCCACAGTTCACCACAATTACATTACTATAACGGACTTGGAATCTCTGCTATAACTATTCGTTAGCTATATCTTGATAGATGGCTCATTTTCTTGTCTCTTTTGGGTTGAAAATCTTCAAATGACACAATCTATCTACTAAATTGTACATGGCTATCATAAGAATGGCATCCAAGATTATCAGCTCTTGGATAAATTTTTCATGTAATATGAGTGGACTACATAGCGGTGGCTGTTACTAGATAAAAAACACTATTAATTTTATTAAAAAAATTATAAATAAGAAAAGTTACTTTCATTCATGGTTTTTCAAAGTTCATTGTGGAAATATCGTTAAAGGCTATCCTACCCTACAAAAATCGATGATAATAAAGTCTTTTTCTTACTTAAACAATCCTTTGAGTCACATTAACCATTATTATGTTCGTATTTTGGAAAATTATTATCGAATAGTGACGATAGTCACTGTACAATACTTTATGTGCACTTAGCATCTTTTTTTTTTTTTTGGTCAATTTGAGCGTTTTTTTTCTATATATAGGATGCAGCTTTTGAACATTTGAAAATATTAATTGAATTTACTTAAAATTGGAATGCGTAAT
>QANT01008560.1:0-12760 GCA_003254885.1 Purshia tridentata
ATTAAAGAAAAGTGGAAGATATGAAAAAGAGAAGGTGGAAGTGGAAAAGGAAAAGAGACAAATGGGGAGGGATTGAGAGAGATTAATGAGAGAGAGAAACTGTAGGGAGAAGGGGGAGAAAATTGGAGAAAGAGATGAGGGATACGAACAGACGGAGACATGCAGAGAAGAAGGCGACGAAGAAGGAGTGAGACAGAGGAGGTAGACGGAGTGAAACGGAGAGATAGAATAACGGAGAAAATAAAATTAGAATGCGGACCAGGTTGGAATAAAGTGGGCTTAATTAGAATCTAAATTAACCACCTGGACCACAAAAGAAACAATAGAGCAAATATGGGTTTTTTAATCATTTACTGAATANATATAAATTAAAAAAACAGGGACAAAAGTTTGACTCGGCATAATATAAGGACAAAAATGGTTTTTGGGCCAATATTTTATACCATAATTTAAATTAAATAAACAAACAAAATACAAAAAGAAGTAAAAATCCGAGCCACACCCACCCAGTAACCAACCCAACCAACCCGACCACCCTCCCTCCTTTTTCCTACCCAGGTAAATTATTCTCTCGCTCTTCCCCCGCTCTCTCTCTCCCCTTTCTCTTTTCCGTGGTAGGCCGGAGTAGATAAATCGGCACATTCCAGTTGAGATGACGGTGTCCCAACTCAGAGTCATGGTGTTTGACGGCTATGACAGCAGCGGACTTCGGTGGAGCGTTCGGGTGTTCCCGGTGTCCGACGGCAAAGCGATTTTACAGGTTTTGTAGATCGTTGTCGGGCGGGGTGCGTCTGTGCAACTTGTTTAGGTGCTGTGCTTTGTTTGTTTGTTTGAAAATGGAGGCCACTCTTCTTCTGAGCACATCATGTGTTTCAGGCTCTCATAAGCCAAAGCGTCTCTCTATTTTCTCCCATCATTCCCATTCCCTTAATCGAGCTCTAGCACGCAAGGTCACTCTCTCTCTCTCTCTCTCTCTCTCTATTATGAACATACGATTTTGGGTTATTTTCAGTTAATTAGCTAAAGGTAGTTGTATTCACTTTAAAAGCAGACAAGTACTACGTTTGTGAGATTAGGACTTCTATTTGAAGCAAATTTTGCTGCAACTAGTGCCCACAATTTATTTTCAGCACCTTTGCATCTTGTAAAACACCAGCTGAGTCTTTATGGAATTTTCTTGATGTAGTGTGATTTGACTTTTCTTGACGTAGTGTGATTTGTGCATTTGATTATTGAAGAAAAGAGACTGCTTTTCTGTTTGTACTAAACAAAGACTGTCATGTTTGTGTTAAAAAGCAGGCATTTCAGGTAACGAACATCTTATTCTTTTTATAAATACTACTTCCAATATGTTTGCAGCTTATCTTAATATGTGTTTCCTATGCATAAAGTTTGTTAAACATTACATTCACACATTTATTTCTTAATAAAAACTACATGGGCTTGTAATTGTTTTATGTTTCTTTGATGTATATTATCTGTGTTTGAATTCCTTTATTTTGGGGCCTGCTTAGAACAGATAATCCGGAAATGGAAGCAGGAAGGGTGTTTTGATGGCAAGGATAATTACGTGGATTGTGTGCCACTTATACGAAGTTTAAGTAGACAAAAGATGCCCCACGTGGCTCAGGAGGTTTTACTTGAAGTTAAGTCGGATGGTCTTTTGCCTAGCAACTCCACTCTAGCTGCTTTAATGCTATGTCTTGCGAATAATGGCCTTTTTGCTCAAGCTGAGGCAATTTGGGACGAAATAATAAATAGTTCTTTTGTGCCTAGTATTCAGGTTGTTTCAGAGCTATTTGATGTTTATGGCAATGCGGGACGTTTTGAAAAAGTGAATCAAATTTTGGGTCAGATAAGTTCAAGGAATATAAGTTTGTTTCCAGAGGTTTACTCAATAGCTATCTCTTGCTTTGGAAAAGGAGGACAGCTTGACTTGATGGAAGATACATTGAAAGAAATGGTCTCAAGGGGTTTCCCAGTAGACTCTGCCACTGGTAATGCCTTTATTAGATACTACAGCATTTTTGGTTCTATAACTGAGATGGAGACTGCTTATGGCCGCCTTAAAAGGTCTAGGTTTCTGATAGAGGATGAGGGAATCAGGGCAATGTCATTTGTGTATCTAAATAAAAGGAAGTTTTACAGATTAGCTGAGTTCCTGAAGGATGTTGGTCTTGGTAGAAGAAACTTGGGAAATCTGTTGTGGAACCTTTTGTTGCTATCCTATGCTGCCAATTTTAAGATGAAAAGCTTACAAAGAGAATTTATTAGAATGGTGGAAGCTGGATTCCTTCCTGATCTTACCACATTTAATATCCGTGCTTTGGCTTTTTCAAGAATGTCTCTACTCTGGGATCTCCATCTTAGCCTTGAACACATGAAACATGAGAAAGTTGTTCCTGATCTTGTGACTTGTGGCTGCATTGTTGATGCATACTTGGATAGAAGACTCGGAAGAAATTTGGATTTTGCTTTAAACAAAATGAATTTGGATGATTCTCCGCTAGTATTAACAGATCCATTTGTGTTTGAAGTTCTGGGAAAAGGGGATTTTCATGCAAGCTCAGAGGCATTTATGGAGTTCCAGAGGCCGAGGGAGTGGACTTATAGAAAGCTAATTTCAGTATATTTGAAAAAGCAATATCGGAGGAACCAGATCTTTTGGAATTACTGACTAGTGACCTGCATTTTGTGTAAGAAAATGTTTGACCAATCGTTGGAAAAGAATTATTGTCACTCATAATAGCATGACTATCAATTACAGTTTCATTTTGATTGGACCAGAAAAAGCATGTCTGTATACAAGATGGTGATTGCAGCTCAGATACACATTAGATTGTGCATGCGTATGTCTGTGTACTTTTGTTTATGTTCATTCTAGGTAACCATAATGTACGCCTCGATATGTATCCGATCCTTCAAAGCTGATTTGACTTTTAGCAAAGAAAAGCTTCTAAATCCGAGAATCATTTTTCTCAGCAGAAGATGTGCTTGAGCGGCTCCTTGAGCTAGCATATCCAGATTGGGAGTCACTTATCACATCCTAAAGATAACACCAAATATAAAGTAGAAATAAGAATTCAAGAAATTATCCAAAAAAAAATATTGCGAAGTTTTCACAGGTTATATGAGCTGCAGTAAGTATATAATTAAATAGGGAGTCTAGCATGAATTTTTTTTTGGCACGTTTTGATCTTAATCTTGCTTGAAAGAATCATCTATACATTTACTTCAAGTGCAATGCTAAGTTAATGTTATGCAACTCACTTGTCTTGTAGAAATTAAGCTTTGACTTGGTGCGAATACACCAGAATCACTACCATGCATGACACCACTCATGGCATCTTCGGCGAGTGTTTTCAATCTGTCAAGCTCAGGTAGCACAACCTTCCCAAGATCCGGTCTGTCTTTCCGCCTCATTTCAGCACACTTTAAAGCTAGTTTGGCAAAGTTCAAGGCTTCATCAACTGGCCAGTCAGGAACAGCAGGGTCAAGCATCTCCAAGAAAGTCCCCATTTCAATAGCCCGCCCAACGTGATGAGTCAAAGCCATTGGTGGCTTGGCTGTTATTAGTTGTAGGAGCATGACCCCAAGTGAGTAGATATCAGATTTTATTCCAAGCATGCCGGTTTGCTGATACTCTGGGTCGATATAACAGAATGTTCCTGCTGTTGATGTCAAGCGATATTGAGTGACAGAGTCAGCCACTGATGGAGGGACAAGCCTAGCCAAACCTACATCACTAATCTTGCTGACATAGTTCTGGTCTAGCAAAATGTTGCCTGGTTTTAGGTCACGGTGTACAAGGGGTTCTGGCTTGGTCTGATGAAGGAACAAAAGTCCCGTGCCAACTTCTGCGGCGATTCGGAACCTTATCTGCCAAGGAATAACTGGGGTGTTACCTCGCCGGAAGAGACAGTCTTCTAAACTCCCATTACTCATGTACTCATAGACCAAGCAACCATACTCTGGGCAGGCTCCAAGAAGGAGAACCATGTTTGGATGCCGTATGCGGCTCAATACTTGAACCTGCATAACTAAGAGCATTTAGATGTATCTAAAATAATACATGATCAATAAAAATGGTTTAGAAAGCTATAAATGCATTAGCTTTGAGAGTAAGAAATACCAATAATCTTAGCATTTCTATTTGAACTATTAGGACTTGGAGAGGGTTAGCAGGACTTTAGAGGTACAATAAATCACTAGTAGAACAAATCAGTCAAGTCTTTGTTTGATGCATGACCAACTTCCTAAGCCAGAGGCTTTTCATATTCTTTTTCTTTTCTTTTTAAATTATAGTTTTTGTAATACTTATGTTCCTCTTTATATCACAAGTAAAACAATGGACCAGGCTGCATTGTTTTCAAACAATATCTTCCCCATTTTGGCAACAATGTGAAAGTTCATTACTCAATTCTGTCAGATTCAAGGTAGATTTGAGATGGGAATTGCCTAGTATTACTATTTCCTCTTGGTATGTTTTTTATATGCGAAATATGTGGAGAAAGTGTTATATATTTGAACATATTAATAGTTAAAATTTGATGATATTCAAAGTCACGAACCTCTTGCTGGAACTGTGCCCGGCCTTGAGCTGCATCTGGACGTAGAATTTTTATTGCCACTGCTGTGTGGTCTAGTTCACCTCTGTAAACTGGCCCATAGCCTCCTTCCCCAATCTTGTGAACGCTTGAAAAATTATTTGTTGCTACTTCAATCTCGTCAATCGTGTATTTCCTGTACCTGATCTCGTACGTTGTTGCTTGTAGTGCCTTCTTGCTCTCTTCAGCTTCTTTTAAGGCTTTCAATTCTGCTTTCCTCCTCTTCTGTGCTTCCTTTTCTGCCATCCTTTGTGCTGCTTCCGCAGCCTCAATGGCTGCCTTACATTTCTCTCTCTCCCTCTCTGCAAGTGCCAATGCAGCTTGTTGAGCTATTCTTGCCTCTTCTAATCTTTGTTCTTCTTCCAATTTCCATCGGTTAAGTTCAGTTGCCTGTGATAATATGTTATTAGAATTTACACTTGAATAGTTGTTCTAAACCCAGTATTTGTATTTCATTAAAATGAATTCATCTCTGTGTATGGGACATGTAGTATTGTCATTTCAGCTGTTGCAAGATACAATTAGCTTGCATGTGGTTGCACTGTTATGAATCATAAGAGGCAGAAGAGTAACTATGTGACGCTATATATGAAGTCTCCCTTTATGTGTGTGTGCGTGTGTGTGTGTGTGTCTGTGAGAGAGAGAGATATGCAGGGTCAAGTGGTCAACTATATCATTTAGGCTTACCAGATGATGATTCTGAAGCATCAGGTTGGATGTTCAAGGCAGGTGAAGAGAGGCCATATGAAACAGAGTGTTTGATAGAATGATGAAAAAGGACTCTACCCTTACATGGTTAATTTATAGAAAAATTAAATCTATCCAAAAGTGAAATTTGAACAGAGTCTATTCTCAAAGTAAGGTTTCATATCAATACCTTCTGTTTTGCCACGAGTGCCTCCCTGCAGGCCGCGCTGTACATGTCCATTGTTTGCTTTAGCTCTAGCCTGAGCCTCCTCATCTCAGCTTCCACATCATCCTATTATTTTCAAGGAAATTAAGTATTAATACTCTGAACTAGTTCTGTATATAGTATGTTACTGTAATAAATGTGTGTTTTTATGCATCATGACATGAAATCACTCAAAACTAATAGCATTTACTGGTCATTTTCAGGAACATATGGGAACTTCTAAACTGGCTCAAATTAAGAATTTCTGGTATATTAGCTTCTGACAACAAGTTTATAGTTTGAGCCATTCTCCCAAGCTTGAAGGTTGGTGGTGCTTCCAAGTTTTTACTATGCTGGAAAATTGTCTTACCGTAAGCTGTGAATTTGATGACCAAGGATTCTCACTCTCAGTTGAGGATGACATGGATTCACGTTGTGAAGAGATCATGTCAATAAACTTGCTTCCTGAGTAAGATGATATAGAGCTTCCGTGGTCCAACTCTGAGCTGATTGAAAGTCGAGGTCCTGATTCAAAACTATCATATACAGAAGGAAACATGTGATCCATGCTTGGCCTTCCCTCACTCACATATGATATATCAGTCTCCGGCGAGAGCTCATATGATTTGTTACTTGAAAATTTTCCTCTTGTGAAGGGTGACCTGTATTTTAGGTTAACAAACTTGTGTCAGCTTTGCCCAATTACAGTACAAATAGTTCTTGAATGAGAGCATAGTCACTGAAATTTCTAAATGAAAGTTACACCTAGAAAACATTGATCATTTAAATCTCAATATCATCCATGAATTAGATCTATCTCCTCTCCCAAATAATCAATGTATCAGAGCTTACTTGATATCATCATGGTCACCTAGATGGCTACGGGCTGTAGTGTGTGTCCTCTCTGATGCTGTATCAATCAAAGAAACTTGAGTGAGTAATGAGAGATACCATACTATGCGGCGGAAAATAACATGATGCTAGAAATACAGAAACAAGCAACCTCTGTGCTGATGGTGGCGCTTGAAATGTGAATCATGTCGTTCAGGAACTTTGCTGTGTTGGTTCTGTAATGGATTACGTGAGGGAGATTTCTGGGGTAGTGAAACGGTAGCTGATCTGGTATAATTGATCTTTCCTTTGCCAATGACATACACAGTGCAAAAATCCGGTGCCCCTTTTGACACGGTGCTTGGAACATCATAAAGTTTGAATCTGTTTCAATATTGGTGTAATTAGGATGCATGTATAATTGCTCTCTTCCAAGCACCAAGGTATGACCCTGATTGTTTCACTGCTAAGGTTATGTTACAAACCGCAGACCCTAATCTCAAATACATTTCTCAAACTATCAAAATTCTGTTGGCACAATTTTACTCTGTCTAATGACTCTATATCTAGAATATGACAGATCCATTCCCGTATATATTATGTTCTAGAACTAAGAATGCAAGTGACTAGAGCACATTGGTATTATCTATTTACTGTCAATGCTTATTCTGTGTGACAATATTTGGCTGGTGCATAACTGAAAGGTTACTTGGATGAGAAGTTAGAAATCAGTACCTGAGAAGGCCGCCTCTTGAAGGTGCACCAAGTACTAAAATTTCCACTGAATTGGCATTAACATAGTTGATCAGTGCTTTTGATATGTCAGTATCCTCGATTACGACTTCATGGCATTTTATCTGTTGCAGAGATCGATCAAATCATAGGGAGAAGATCGAATTTCTGTTGTGAAACAAAATTGATAATGGATAAGGAAGCATGACTCACATCTTTTTTTGTGCAAAAGCAGCGGAATGGAAGAAACAACTCTCTGGCTTGAGCATCAAGTTGGCATTTGCACTCTGTTGCATCCTTCTCCATAGCTTCGGAGATGGAAACCGTACTCCCGCCTGCATGCACCAAAAGATGAGAAAAACAGAAGAAAAATTGGGGACTGATGAGAAAAGAGAGCCAACCTACTATACTTTTAAACCGTAAGGATATGAAATTGGCGGGTATTTCACACACAGCTGAATTGTTAATCACCATTATTCATGCATTAAAAATACGCATATACACATACATATATCAATGTTTTCTTGTTAGATTACATATTTGATTTGATTGACTTTTGACTGAATATGTGGTCCAAATTCATAGTGTGCTAAGATAATATTGTCTCATATGTATACATTCAAATGCTACCTATTAAACGAAAAAGTGGACGCTAAGAGTGTCCGGATCAAGCCGACCATAAATCTGCAAAGTGACATGGATTGGTCGACAGTCGTTATTCAATTAGATTGTTGGTTTTAATTGGGTTTTGAGGGTACCGTCTAAAATAAAATTTGAGAGTTAAAATCTACAATCTTAGGTTGAACGACAATTCTATACCCTAAAGTAATCAACCATGCTGTGATAAAAAAACTACATAAATTCTTAAGAAGCATTCCTTACATATACATATAATGGAGGGAGAGAGAGAGAGAGAGAGAGAGATTTACTGTGGCTGTGGCTGTAGCTGTAGCTGTGATTGTGGTTGTGGCCGTGGCTGTGGCTGGAAATGGGATTAACATGAAGCAGGGTGAGAGTTTGGCCCCTGGTAAGAAGATGTTCAAGAGTCCATTTGATAGCATATTGACTTCCTTTGTCCTTATCTACTGCCAATGTTACCGCATCTGCACTCATCATTGCTTCCCCTCGCTAGCCCAAAAAATGTCTCAAGACTGTCAGAGTTAGACAAACCCAAAATGAAGAACCTCAATGCAAAATTCCAATTCCTTGTGCTATTCTCTTTAAAACCAGTCACCTGCACCACCCTTGATTTGTTCTCATTCTCTCTCTCTCAATCTCAATGTATCAGACTCTCAGACTTAAACAAACCCACATTGAAGAACCTCAATATGCTACATACCCTCTTATATCTCCTTGGAGTACCTTCTTTGACCCTAAAAAACTACCAATGCTTGGCACAATAACTGTGCTGTTCTCTAAGAAACCAATTACCTCCCCCACCCTTTATTTTCTCTCTCTCTCAATATTCTAAAGCTAGAGGAAACGGTGGTATTACCAAATTCCCTAACTGTTGTATTGATCAGTACAATCTCTGCTTCTCAAATAGGCTTAACAGTACATTATCACATATATAATATACCAACATTCTTACATTGGTGAGCAGTTGTAAGCTACCCATACCAACGTACATTCCCTAACGTTTACGTACTGACCTTCCAAAATTAGCTAATTTATAACTTGCATATATGCCTTATGGGGCCATAAGCCACAATAGCACAAAATCTATAAGTTGACAATTTAACCCCTCATTTATTTGTTTTCTGAGCCATTTGCATGATTCTAGACCTCTCCACAGCGAAGCCTAACAAACAAAAAAACGTAGGATTTTCATATCAGGTCATTGATCGAGTTCACTTTGGTAGGTTTAACCAATGAAAATTAACTATATTTTAATGTTTTTATAATAAAATAACAAAATTTAAAGCTGTATTTTACAATTTGAATACGCATGGCATCTATTAGAAATAAAAAACTTCATCCAATTTGACAAAAAAGAAAAAAATCCACCGGCCAGTCTCACTACATGAGCATGTTGACCTAATATAACGGTCCTATACAACTTTTTCTTGTTAAATAGAGGGTACTAAAAGGCAATTTTATGTAAACACTGTTTTTTGTTTTTTCAACAAAAAATGTAAAACAAAATTCATCTTCATAACTTATTAGCAAGACATGATAATCAACCTACCACCAGCCAGGTAGTTGTAAACAGAATTCATCTTTATTTTGTGAATTAACAATATATGGCCTCATTTGGTGTCTAGGATTGGATTAGAAAGGATAAGTGGCAAATTTATGTGTATTAAAATAGAGGGTACTAAAAGGCAATTGTATGTAAACACTGTTTTTTGTTTTTCAACAAAAAATGTAAAACAAAATTCATCTTCATAACTTATTAGCAAGACATGATAATCAACCTACCACCAGCCAGGTAGTTGTAAACAGAATTCATCTTTATTTTGTGAATTAACAATATATGGCTTCATTTGGTGTCTAGGATTGGATTGGAAAGGATAAGTGGCAAATTTATGTGTATTTGAAGAAAAAATTTCTAAGTTGAAGAAAGAAGATGGAAATAAGATAGATAAATTATGAAGAAAACCTATCCTTTCCAATCTTCTCAAAATGGTAAGGATTAACAAGGATAACATTTTCCTTGTAGCTAAGCCATTTTCTTTCCCTATTCTTCCTTTAAGTTAGAAAAACACTCCATCTTTTCCTTTAAATACACATGAATTTACTATTTATCCTTTTCAATCCAATCCTAAACACCAAACGAGGCCTATATCAATTAAGTTAGCAAATTTTAAGAGAGACAGTATATAAAAACCTTTAGGTGTTCTCTCACCCTACACACTTTGCAAATCAACAAATTAAGAAATGAATTATGAGATCAAATTGAAGGTTTAAAATTTAGGGTTTAGGACTCCTACAATGATTACAATCACAGCTTTTATACATGTTAGAAAATCATTAGATCTCAAAAATTTAAATTAATTAATAATAATATAAATTAACCGGTTAATCCTCACTTTTCTCCTAATAAGACGTGATGTGCCTCTTAGTTGTAATAGTCTTTTAGGACAATACTTGCCTCTGAGAGTAGGAGGACTTCCTCAGTCCTTACCATAAAAAATCATCGTTTGGCTGTGCTAGCTCAAGATCAGAATAATCTATTTTTTAAATCACCTATTAAAGATCATCTTTGCAAAAAATTAACTCAATGAGAAATTGTTTAATTAACTATTATCAATTAATAGACGATTTGTATTTAAAAAGTGGCTTTTTTACCAAACCGTTTATTTATTCGATAACAGTTATATAACCAACCGATTTTCAATTGAGTTTATTTTTTGTAGAGATTATCTTTAACACAATATAAAAGTAGGGAGAACTAAGCTAGAGTGTATTCCTCATTCTCATATAAGGCCCTCATGGATGACCTAGGATAGATCCTATTCAAGGCCGGTCTCCTATTTTACGTACATTGAATCGGACTCTTCTCAATTATCTATAGAATTGCTCTAGATAATACATATTATAGGAGATAAATATTAAACATGATAATGGACAGCCACATAACTTATGATATTTACAACATGCATATAATTTTTAAAAATTCATTCTCATATAAGTTGGCCTCCAAATGAAATCTTGATCAAATTTTGATCCTGAATTTGACTGCAGTTGATACAACTCAAATTTGAACTGAGTTCAACCCAAATTTATAACTAGATACTCATAGCCTGTAAATAAAAAGAAAAAATAAAAGTGGCTCCAATTCACTCACTAACTCACCCAATCCCTCTCACAATCTCAACCCTAAACTAAGTATCTTACCGTGAAGGGGACCCTCAAACCTTCTTTGACCCAAACTCTTGCGCTTGCATCACCCATCACATAAATTTAGAATGTGGTAGAATTTTCCGGCTTATGTCTAAATTTGCAAATATAGTATATCTTTGATCAACTTGGAAAACTAACCTACTTTTGTTTTGATTTTAGACTTTTAACCTTTTTTATTTATTTATAGAATTTTGACCCTCAAGCGTCAAAATTTTAAAATTTAATTTTTAATTAATAAAGATTAAAAGTTTTTTAATTGACGTAAATTTAGGTTAGTTTTTCAAAATTTGTAATGACATCTTTGTAATTCTGGTATTTTGTTGACATTTTAAAACATGTTGCATGTTAACTATTGTATTCTAAACCTTTTCTTTTGGCCATGGAGTCTAAACGTACATATTAATTCTTAATGATCGATCATATTAATTAATGAGGCTTTTAAACTTAAGGCCCTCAATAAGATCTTTTTTAGATTATAACCTGATTTGATTTTTAGATTCTACATAAGTCCAATGCATTAAAAACTGCTGATATGTCAATAAAATTCATGTTATTTACACACTATACAATTTTACCCATAGTTATATTATTCTTATTATTTACTACCCATGCCATTATACCCATTCAACCAATTTCAAAACATAAGGATTCTGTAACGTAAGCCTCCACACCAGTGAATATGCCGAATGTTTAAGGAAAACAAAACCTTCAGTTAAGTCCTCAACTCTCTTCTCTCTGTATCTTAAAGTCAGATAACGGTTTCATGAATCACTCAGAGGTAATGCTAAGGCGCAATTTCTGGGATTTTTTTTGGAAATTCAAACGGATGAGATGGAAGTATAGGTGTGCACTCGGATATTCTACCCACTTTTCATGCCTAGAATTCGAAATTGGAATGAAATTGAAAGGCTGTTGGTTCCATTCCTAAAATTTTGGTTCAACCTAAAAGGTATATTTTATTACTGTAAAAGTTTTGGTATTGTTTGAAAATTTTAATACACCCACAAATTTCTTATAATTTCTTTGGAAATTGTGGTAATTCATTCTCTGATATGTATTTTTTTATATAAGCTTGGTATATTACTGTGGGAAATAAAATTCTTATGTTTCACTTGTTAACTTGCATGTTATATGTTTGTAGAAATGTCCCTTTGGGTATAAGCAACTCTCAGGTGTTATATGTTTTAACACTAGTTTAGTAGGCATCAATGATATAGTATACCGATTTTTTGTACCTAGCTTATAGATTTTTTGTACCTACCTTTCGACACAATGGCATACCTATTTTTTGAACTTGTATATTGAAATGAGAGAAAGAACAGATGCTCTGTAAAACCTCATTAGTGTACCTTTTTACCAAGCCTCATGCTATAGTATACCTATTTTTTGAACCTTTTTACCATTTTCTGCACAAAACCACACATGTATGTAAACATTTAATTAGTTAATTAGTACACTCTCACATACGACAAAACCCAATTCAATGTTACAACAATGTTATGTATTTGAAATCACTTGCATACATATTAGGGACATTAATAAAAGATATTCTGCGCAATTCAAATTTAGGGATAAGATTCATAGCATATTACCAGTGCCTCATTCCTTTAAATTGCAAGAAAAAATCACAAAACTCAAGTCATATTAATACCACTGCATGAATCATGAATAAACATGAATACCTTCCAGAACTTAGCTTTTATGACTCATCCATGTTTTCACGTTGTGGAGAAAAATGTGGGATTTTAATTCTAACTTTGATAACTCAGTCCCTATTTTCACGTTGTGGAGACAATTGAGGGAGGTAATAATTGGGTTTTTTAATGCCATTAAACGTTTAAAAAGAGAATGA
>QANT01008561.1:0-35775 GCA_003254885.1 Purshia tridentata
ATATGTCTGAACAGATATTATCTTTCATTTTTAAAGTTAATTCATATTGATTATCTTAATTTTAAGAGATAATCTAAGTCAAAATTTTAAAAAGTCTATTTTTTGGACCTCAGTCTAAAAAATTGGATTTAAGTATTAATTTAAATTTCTATATGGTTTTAGTTTAAATGACCTTTCAAAATTGGACCTATTTCTAATTATTCCTAAATTTTTCCAATAACCATAATACTACGTAATATGTTGACTTAAGATTACCGATTCATTCAAATTATAAGATGTGCAAATTATAATATCTAAAACCTTAAAGAGTAAGTAATTCCCTTTAAAATTGTACCCATTTTATTATTCGAGTGAATTCTAACACCACGTTAGTATGTTAAATAGTGTTACAATCACATATAAAGTTTTTAAGGATAATGTAAAGTCAGACCCAGATATGAAGCTTGGAATGCGCAGTTTGGGAGGGTGGTTTTATAACTTGTATTGCAACCAACTAACCTGTGCTTGCTATGAATTTGATTTAGAGCATTACTGTTGTATCAGAGGGATCTAGAAATCTAGTCCAGAAGAATTGATAGGGAGCCTAATTCTGCTGCAAGAATGGCATGGGGATCAGTCCTTTTGCATGGCTTGCCTACTTCTAAACTTAGCTCAAGGTAAAACGTAAAATCATCACACTTATGCGTGTAGTTTATAATTATTTACTTCATAAAGAATAATATTACATTTTGTAATAGGCCACAAGCATAGGATGGCTTACCTTCTCTCCTTTCATACTCTCCAAACCCCAACTTGTATTAATGGGAAATCCCAATGCATAATGTATGATTGTATGTTTATATATTCCTTGTAAACCCGGTGCCAGGGGTGCAGTGGACTAAAGCACTGCTAATTTGAAAGGGATGGATCAAAAACTTGAAACCCAAGGCAAAGTTTGTGTTACTGGGGCTTCTGGCTTTCTGGCATCTTCACTTATTAAGCAACTTCTCTTGTCCGGCTATCATGTAACTGGGACTGTCAGAGATCCAGGTATAACCCCTAAGTCAATCTGCATGAACAAGCCTGCAATTCATTATTTTGTTTTAAGAATATATGCATGATTCAAATTATAAGACTACGATCATCTGGTTTATGCATACATGCAAAATAGGAAACCAGAAGAAATTGGCACATTTGTGGAGGCTGGAAGGAGCTAAGGAAAGACTGAGATTGGTGAAGGCTGATTTAATGGAAGAAGGTAGCTTTGATGATGCAATTTTGGGGTGCCTTGGTGTCTTCCACTCAGCTTCCCCTGTACTCAAACCTTCATCTGATCCAAAGGCATGTTGACCAGAAACTGATCATATATAATTTTCTATGAATTAGAACTGTGATGTGGGATTTTCTTCATAAAACGACAACATAGCATAACATGCAAGGTATCTTGTAAGAGATTATTACTCTCTCTATGTATATGTCCTAACATAGCTAACCCTGTACACAGATTGATATAGTGGTTACAAAAAATTTTGTGTCATGCACAGACAGAAATCCTGGAACCGGCTATTGAAGGTACATTGAATGTGCTACGCTCATGTAAGAAGAATCCATCTCTAAGGCGAGTGGTTCTCACTTCATCTTCTTCAGCCGTAAGGGTAAGAGCAGAAGATGATTTTGACTCCAATGTACCTCTGGATGAGTCATCTTGGAGCTCTGTAGAACTGTGCGAGAGACTTCAGGTACCATTAACTACACACACACACACTCTCTCTCTCTCTCTCTCTCTCTCTCTCTCTCCCTCCTTGTTGAAGTTTGAATTATGTCATAATCACCAAACCCACATCCTCTGGCCTAAACGTCGATTGTAAATTGTAGGTGACTATAGTTGATTTGTTGGGGAATTTAAAGTAATATTGAAAATGCTGTTTCTTATATGTAGTTCTCATAGCTGCAAAGCAAAGCAATACACATTTCTATTGGCCTTTGCTAGCTAGTACATAATAGCCTAACCTATGCTTTTTTTTTTGCCTATTACAAAAGATTTGGTACCCTTTATCAAAAATTTTAGCTGAGAAGGCAGCATGGGATTTCTGCAAAGAAAATGGAATTGATCTCGTAACCGTTCTACCCTCATTCGTGATTGGACCTAGTTTGCCACCTGATCTTTGTTCTACTGCATCAGATGTACTTGGCCTGCTTAAAGGTAGTACTCATTCTAATTGCTTTTATATTAGAAACCCAAATGATGGTTGAATTTTCTCTAACATGGGACGAAAAATGCAAGATTAATGTGGGATGTGAGAGAGCGTTTGAACACTCTCACATTCAACATCCAACATCCCACATTGTTTTTGCATCTATATCCCACATTAGAGAAAGCGTCGGTCACCAATTACCTCCAAGTTAGCTTGTTAAATGCTTATTGGTTTAAGAAATTAATCAGGGGAAACAGAGAAATTCAAGTTGCATGGAAGGATGGGATATGTTCACATTGATGATGTTGCACTTTGCCACATCTTAGTTTATGAGAATGAAAGTGCTCATGGTCGATACATTTGTAGCTCAACAGTGCTGGACAACAATGAACTGATATCAATATTATCCGCAAGATATCCTTCCTTGCCTATCCCCAAAAGGTTTGTAATTTACAGTCTACATGGAATTAAGTAAAAGATTCAAAATGATCATTTTCTGGGAAAGCCAAAAGTTGCACTTGTTTATGTAGCAGTACTAATTAACTGTTCTTAAATATCATATATGCATGGGAATTTTCAGGATTGAGCAACTGAAAAGGCCATATTATGATTTGAACACCTCAAAGTTGAAGAGTCTGGGATTCAAGTTCAAGACTATCCAAGAGATGTTTGATGATTGCATTGCCTCTATGGTGGAGCAAGGCCATCTTTCTCCATTCTAGGAAGCTCTGCAATTTGTCTTGCCATAGTGTTTTGGCAAGGCTATATGTAGCTGCAGGAGTTCACAGTCAAGGGTTATACCACTAGGCAGGCACCTACAAGAGACATAAAAGTCTCGACTTAGGAAGTTAATAAAAGGCAGTGGATGGCATGCAGTACCTTGCCAATAAACTAAAGAAATTTACTATAGAATGTACTTTTTCATTTGATCTTTCTATGATGCAATGACTCTACATAATCATATGCATACATGTTAGTGTCTTTTTGTAATACATGCCTTCACATATATATTTTCATACCCCTTGAATCCAACATCGATGATGTACTACTGGATAGATTGAGGAAGTCCAGGTTTTTTTTTTTTTCTGTCAAAAGAATTTTAAGTACTTAAATTATGTAGGAATCTAAAAGTCAACTTCAACTATCACTTTTGAAGAAGGCTTTAGCTGTTTAGAAATAATATCAAAACGCCACCAAGTCCAAGAGAAGGAAAATATTGTATAACTAAATTGGTTCAGTTTTTCTCCTTTGCTGAAAACATGATTTGAATAATGAGAATTACTTGGAGGGCAAAAAGTAAAAAGAATAATGAATTAATTAGATGGTGATTGGGATTGCAACTTTCAATAACTCATGGCCATGCATGGACTGTAAATAAATATATACCTTGAGAGCGAGAGGGGAAGCTCCTATCTATCTCTGTATTTCCTCGAGATTCTTTGCTCCTCCAAGTGGGTGGTGGATCAGATGAGACCAACAACATCCACCACAACCGACAAAAGGACACGTGTCCACGTGATTGTTTAGTGCTCATGTGGCTGCAAATGATGCCACGTGTTCATCACTACCCCATGTGATGTGACATGGACCTTCCTTGGTGTATCATGTAGAATAATTTTTGGGTCATCCCATCCCTCGAATTTACAATTTCCGCAATGTTGGCGCATAATCGAAACTGTTCATATTTTAGATCACCTATTATAGATCATTTATAAAAAAAATCAACTCAATCGGAAATCATTTGGTTATAGAACTGTTGTCAATTAAATAGAAAAAATCAACAGATTGATTAAAAAATCACTCTTTAATTCGAAACCATTTACTTTTTCTATTTAATTGACAACAGTTCTATAACCAAATGATTTCCAATTGAATTAATTTTTTGCATAGATGATCTATAATAGGTGATCTAAAATGTGAACGGTTTCGATTATGCGTCAACATTGCAGAAATTATAAAATTGAGGGATGGGGTGACTAATGGGTGACCCAAATATTTTTCTATCATGTATGTAACTCTTGGAAACATGCATAAACGTTGCTGGCCTTCTATCTAACAAATGGATTATATGATTATATCCAAAGACCAAAAACACATAATACTTGGAGAAGCCTAGCTAGTGGGTTTTCCAAACTTAACATTATATTTTCAGCATTGAAGTACTTTTACATTATTCAGTATTTCATTATACTTCATAATCTACGTGTAATCTATTAATCTCCCACTTCTATTATAGAAATAGAAATAATACATATAAAACACAATCGATTGATAGATATTAATAGTAATATTCTTCTTAATCAATTAATATGGTACAAATAGTTGTATTCTGTAATCCATATATAAAATTGTCTTATCTTAGCTTAGCTTGAAATTAAGAGCATTGTGAAAGAGAAACGTTGTTTTTTTCTTTCTTTGATAAAGTGAGAATTTAATGCATACATAACCTCCCCATCCCTAGTCAAGACTTTGGCAAACCATGCATATATCTAGACAACACTAACTAATTGTGGCCATTATATACAGCATATGTGTTACATCAACAACCACTAAGCTTCGACCAAAAAAAACAACCCCAGAAAACTAAAAATTATGTACTACAACAATGAAGCAAATTAATTAATGAAGATTTTGACAAGCCTCCATGCCATGCCATATCATGAAGGTGAAATTTGCAATCAATTAAAACTAAATTGATACAACTTTATATCTTATACGTACAATTATCTTCAAAGGTGATTACCATTTTATATCTTAAAGGAAAAAAAAATGCTAAACCGTTAAGAATATGATGTTGTACTTACAAAGTTGTATTGTAGAGTTTTTCGATACTGATATATGCATGACAGGTGTATGATATCAGGTTCTTGTGGATGCTAATAGGTAGTTTTGCGTGTACATGCGTGGAAAGTTTACAAGCCCGCATTACACTGTGGTCCTAGACAGTGGTGCAAGCAGCTATCCTATATATGCTGACATACACACACACCAAGAGCACTACAGTCTACAAAACATATTAAAGTGATGGCGAAATTTATCTTCTGCATTGTTTGAAGTTGAAGGAACACTTCATTCACAAGCTGGTGTAGTACTGTTTAATTTGTGGCCCCATAACTCTTCTAACCTGTTCCCATTTGCATTTATTATTAGTATATCATAATTGGCTCTTTACCCCACCAAGAAGGAAATATGACAATTTACATGCAGATCAAAAAGTTTGGATAAACTGGAAAGAAATCAGCGGTCTCTATGCAATTTGTACACACCAAGAAGAATATTAATGCAAAACAAAGGCTGTGAGGAAAAGCAACTTTTCATGGGGTATGCAAGCTTAGTGTGGTTTGGAAGACATATTTATTGATGAGAAACATGAGCTTATCTTCCTCTCTATCTCTTTTCCTATCCTTTACAACCCCACCCCAGATAGAAAGAAAACTCTGAGAAGAAACCTTCACATGCCTGACAGAGGGTACTGTTGAAACAAAGAGATAAATAGAATTTTCCATATTTGTCAAGTTGTGGGAAGAGCATAGGCTTCATTGCTCTTTCAAGTTCTGAGACTTCAAGAACTTGGTTCTTTTAATTTCCATGGTCCATTCAAAGCAGGTCCTTTTCATGCAAATTTTAGTATGTTATTAATTCTTTGCCATCTAATTCATTTAGCAGTATATCAATTTATGTTAAATCTTATGATCATCACTGAGTGGCACCAAGACTTTTGAGTTTCCAATGCACTCTGCACTTAGAATAGCAATTCTTGTTGAACTTTGGCAGGAGAGGATTTGGTAGAGTTTGAACTTTGAATAGGGTTGATAATTTCAACATCAAATATGCTATTTAACATTTTCTTTGGCCTTTTTCTTTGTTTTTGGGAAGGGGGGTTCTGGGATTTTCAGTGTCACGGATTTCAATTTCTTTATATTTTCCCACTTGAAATAGGGACAAGTGGGGATCATTTCCATTTGGGAAGTCCGTGAGTTTTGCAGAATGTGTTTTACAAAAAGAGTTTGGTGTGGTGTGGACCATTTTCCAATTTTCTGAGAGGTCAATGTTTTTCAATTGTGGCAGGTGGTTTATCTGTAACCACTGAAGAGAGATTTACAAGATGGAGAAACAACCAAGGCCTAGTAGGCCACTTCCCAAGTCTTCTGTTGTGAGCTCCAATGCCAAGGACCAATTGGCTCGTGGCGATAATCAGACCCGGAAATCAATGGAGGTCTTTACTCTGCAAGATAGTAAAGTTGTTGGGCAGCCTAGCAATAAGCTTGGGGATGCAGCTGATATGCTGGAAATGGAAAGTGGATCAAAAGCAAGCACTTCTTTCACTTCAACTAGCAGAGAGCCTATTAACAAATGGATGGCATTTGAAACGAAGGCTGCAGATAACAACACTTCCACTGCTGAAAATGATGTTTCAGATGCTAATATCTTTAATGGATCAACTTCAAATGGGCAGTACTCTTTTGGCACTAGCCAGATTATAACAGAGAAGGCTGGCATAGCTGCAAGAACAGCAGAGTGGGGAGTTGTTGTGAAGACAGATGTTGGAGAAGGTAGTTTTAAAGGCATAAGGTATTCAGGTGATGGAGGAAATGGAAGGAAAACTTCATCAGGGAGATTTGATTCAACAAGAACATCATCAGAGTCAAATTCTGGGTCTGAAATCCCCCGAGTGTCAAATGAGCTGAAGACAGCTTTGGCTACACTGCAACAGACATTTGTTGTGTCTGATGCAACAAAACCTGATTGCCCAATTATGTATGCTAGTAGTGGGTTCTTTAGTATGACTGGTTATTCTTCAAAGGAGATCATTGGAAGGAACTGGTAAGCTTCTAATTGTCCTTCTCTTTAGTACATAGATTTGTAGAAAATGTCTTCCTTTCAATCTAAATAATATAATGATAATGATTTAAATTGAGAGTATAATAATATAATATATCACTTGGCCAAAAAAAACAATATAATATATCAAATTTGGGTAGAGTGATCTCAATTTTACTTATATAGTCAATCATGATAATAAATATGAGACGAAACTGTAGAATCAAATGTCTTAAGCTTGAACACACCTTCCCTCTATTCACAAAGGCCATCAAGCACATACCTTTTCTTGAGTCACAAACCCAACAAACAATTGCAAAAGGAATCCCTTTCATTCAAAAGGTCATAAACTTAACCAAAAAAAAAAAAATACGACATCACAAGTACTTTAACGCTTTAAAAATACCCGTCGTTTGGTATGTTGCCGTTAAAAAAACGGTTAACAGGTCCGTCGTTTTAAGAGTCTTGTATGAATGAATTATGAAACAAGTACGCGCCGTTTCACTGCTTCAGTTCAGCTCAGAAACACCCGCCACCGCCAACGGTCTTCTTTCACTGCAAATGGAATCACCACCACATTCGGTCACAATAGAGTTCCTTTTGTAGCGAAATTGCTCGTAATCTTGCGGCTTTTTCCAATTGCTTTCATAAATTCCAGTTTGGACTGAGTTTTCTTGGGATTAAATCAATGTCTGGCTCCACGAAGAAGACGAGAAACGGAAGCATTGTGTGCCTTAAGATTGTGATGTTTTGGTTGCAGCCGATTTCTTCAGGGACCGGAAACGGACCGGGCTGAAGTGAACAAAATCCGAGACGCTGTGAAAAATGGGCAAAGCTACTGTGGCAGGCTCTACAACTACAAGAAAGATGGCACTCCTTTCTGGAATCTGCTCACCATCACCCCAATCAAAGATGAAAATGGAAAAACCATCAAATTTATTGGGTCAGTACCCTTTTCTGAATATATAAGGTTTACATTTAGTTTTCATTGATATGATTCAAATTAGTTTATGATCATGTCTTGTAGAAAAAGTTTACATGTTGTTTTTGCAGAATGCAGGTCGAGGTGAGCAAGTGCACAGAAGGGGTGAATGACAAGGAATTAAGGCCAAATGGGTTGCCCAAGTCACTAATCCGCTATGATGGTAACCATAGTTGCTCAATTGGTTATTTAGTAAATTGGTAGGGATGTTACTTCACTTATAATTGTATTGTTCATGTATCAGCTCGACAGAAGGAGAAGGCATTAGGCTCCATTAAGGAAGTTGTCCAAACTGTGAAACATCCACGTTCTCATGTCCAGGATGCGAGTCATGACACTACGAGCAATCAAGAAGAGCAGGATAACATGAAACTTGATTACGTTCTTCCTAAATCTGCTGCAATTGCAAGTATGAGTACACCTGGTAGACAAACTCCTCAGTCGGATGTGAAAGGTGATGCCCCTCGCAAAGGCTCTTCTCTAGATGGAGGAAAAATATCTAGAAAATCTGGGCGCTTTTCGTCAACGGGGTGAGTACTTTTTCTTTTCAAATCCAAATTTCATTGTGTTTCACTATAGTGAGGAGGTTCAAGGCTTGAGAACTGTAAATTCCTTGGCATTTAGCATTACGTCCTCTTGTCTTTCATTACTTAGAAGTATCATTTCAGTTAGTGGACGAACATGATTTTAATTAGATGTGTGATATTCTCCTGCAGATTTAAAAGAAGTTCTCTAAGCTCTGCAAGCATGCATGAAAAAGAACCAATTGTTGAACCAGAGGTTTTAATGACCAAAGATATAGAATTCTTTGATACTTGGGACTCCACTGAAAGAGAAAGGGATACGCGCCAAGGAATTGACTTGGCAACCACATTGGAACGCATTGAAAAGAACTTTGTGATTAGTGATCCTAGACTTCCTGATAACCCAATCGTAAGAATTCTTTCCTTTTTTTTTTTGGTAAAATAAAAAAACATACTAACATTTCTCCCAGTCTTACTCTTATTAATTAGTTTCACCCTCATTCTCCACCACTCTACATTGATATGACACTACCAAATGAATGAACTGCTCTGAAGAGCTCACTGGTACACAACTCAAGTACCCGCTTAGACTTTGAGCCAATACTCATGATTATTCACTCAAGTAGAGTGAGTTCAATTGTTGTTTTGTTGCTGTCTACTAATAACTTTCTTCCAAAATTTCGTCTACAATTTTCTTTTAGTGCTCTCACTCAAACTCCAAGTGCATCTTGCAAGCCCAACTCCATTTCAAGGACATTACCAGAGCATTTGAGATTTTTAGATAATCGTAGATCATTTTTTAAGATAATTTTCTGTAGACTACTGATCACTTCTTATGATAGTCGACATTAGAGCTTACTCAGTACTTGCTTTCCTGTACTTAGAAATTACATGGTAGTACAAGACTGCTAATTGTCATAAATACTAGTATTATCATTGCTATGCCTAAGGGAGGTTCACTTTGTTTTGTTCTTTATGATATATATTATGAACTGTAAGCATCATGGTTTCTTCTGCAAAATTACTCGAATTATAAATGCAGGAAGTTTAGACATATATTTTTTAATTGACTTGAATAGTAATTTGACTCTTTTCTGTGCAGATATTTGCATCTGATAGCTTTCTAGAATTGACAGAATATACACGTGAAGAAATTTTGGGAAGAAATTGTCGGTACGAAATTCACTCTAATTATGCCTTTTTTCTTGACAAGGTTCCCTTTTTTTCTTTTTTTTCTTTTTCCATTATTTACTTCCCACTTAAAACTGAAGCATATCAGATTATATTCCCGTCAGCTGTTATATTTTTATTAATTATGGTAACTTGGTCCGATTTTCTGATTTGAATCATATGAAACTAGAATTAAGATTTCATTTTGATATCGTAACCTAATCTTCTTATCCTACTATATATTTCATTTGTTTGATATACTTCTATCGGCAATGGGAATGGGATTTTAATTTTCTTTGTCCATTTTGTAGTTTTCTTCAAGGTCCTGAAACAGATCAAGCAACTGTCTCAAAGATAAGAGATGCTATTAGAGAACAAAGGGAAATTACTGTACAGTTGATAAACTATACTAAGAGCGGTAAGAACATGCATCGGATTTTTTTATGCCGCAAATATGTTATAAACATTGATATGCCAATTAACACGAATTCTTTTCACGGGTTCATGTTGGTTGCAATACAAGTAAACCTAAGACATTTAATTGCAAGTGTCATATAGTTTATATTTACTTTTCAGCTTGTATTTGGGAGATTTTATCTTATATCTTCCTTTTTCTAATTGTTATGATTTGTTGATCTTCAGGAAAAAAGTTTTGGAATTTATTCCACTTGCAACCCATGCGTGACCATAAGGTGACTATGAGATTCTTATCCTAGGATAAATCTAAATCTAATTAGGCTGCATATTTCATTTTGGTCTTTTCTTTTGAGTCCCTTGTAATTTTCATAGGGTGAACTTCAATATTTCATTGGTGTTCAACTGGATGGAAGTGGTCATGTGGAACCTCTGAGAAATCGCCTATCAGAGAGAACAGAGCTAGAAAGTGCTAAAGTGGTAATTATTTTAACTGTTTATAGAACTCTCATATTCAATCCAGTATGTTTATTGTGTAATTTGAGTTTTTATCTGCTGTTGTAATCATGATGCTGATGCCTACTTCCTAATGTGCCCATTCCAAGTAGTTGCAAGAATGTTTTTGCAAGCAATGATAATTATTTTGGAAGTTGATGAAATTGAAGAATTATCTTTCCAATATTTTGATCACTCAGTATATCCAATTAATTGAAGGAGAAAGAAAAGAGGAAAAGAAAAGAAAGCTGTGTAACAGACTTATATGCTTTCAACATACGCTGCATATTAGAAAGAACACCAACTCACTGTTTGAACATTTCATAACCCCATATGCAATAAATGCAAATTTGAACATTTCATAACACCATATACAATAAATGCAAATTTGAACATTTCACAACACCATATGCAATAAATGCATACTTTAGAAAAGGCAGAGATTCAGTCCATGTGCAGTGGCATACTCTATCAGTGGTTTTATTGATATAACTCTTGTACCTTTCTCCTGTGTTACTGGTGATGATTCAGCATTTTACTCTCTTATCAGGTCAAAGCTACTGCAGAAAATGTCAACGAGGCTGTCCGAGAACTTCCTGATGCCAACTTGGTAAGGTACTCCTTTTGCTCTGAATTAGAGATGCTAAGAAGTTATTAAAATTTTTTCTTAAAAAAAATATATAGTTTCGAATATTTTCATTTCACATATTCAGATTGGGTGAAAAATCTGTATTGAGATCCAATATCTTTATTTCTATAATTTTGTTCTGTAGCTGATGCAAATATTATATTTATTTCATTCTTTAGAGACCTGAAGATTTGTGGGCAATTCATTCTCAGCCTGTCTTCCCAAGGCCTCACAAAAAGGATAGTCCTTCTTGGATAGCAATAAAAGAGGTACCAATCCCTAGATTATCATGTATTGTGGTTTTGGTAGTTTCTAGGTCTATACAAGTTATAGTTACTTCCTGATGGTGTAAAAAATCAGGATATGTTTTCATTTATGAGCTGTCTCCTCACTAATGTCTTGTTTCTGTTTCTTTTTTTCTTATTCATTCCCTGCAGATTACTGCACGTGGTGAAAAAATTGGTCTACATCATTTTAAGCCCATAAAACCATTGGGTTGTGGTGATACTGGCAGGTACTGCAAATGATTTACTTTTCTTGATTTATGTGATTGAGATTAGATGGTATTCATTCATAATTCTTGTTGTCATTCTCCACTGATTCTTTGTATTCGTATTATATATTTTGTTTGTCACACCTAATTTTCTCAATAGAGAAATTCTATGTATTTATCTGAACTCAATATATGGTTGTTGGCTGCTATGTTGGACCCTGGAAATCTTGAATACATTCTGTCATTAACCATAGTATCTTTAATTAGCACAGATCATGCAATTTGTGGTCTTTGTTAGAAAAACCCATTTGAGGGAGGTGGAAGGATTGCAGTAAGGGTGTGTCCCTTTAGATGAATTGTTTAACTTGTATGCTTAAATCTGATAATCCTTATTCCCCTTCGTTTAAGCTTTTATTATTTGTTATATTGTTAGCCTCCTCCCTCCATTCCCGCTTTATTCGTTTCATCAGGGTTCTTCAACAGGATTTTAGTGATCACCTTGCATTGGTGTATACTTTACAATATTGTACTTTTGAAGCCTTTCTGTGGATATGAACTTTAATGGTAGTATTTTTTCAATTTTTTGATAAGTTCACTTTTTACTTTTGAGTTTTACTTTCTGTAGCATCAGAATGATGTTTTAGAGTTGCACTAGTTCAAGGAAGTGATGCCAAAGACATTAAATTAGATTGAATTTAGCTTAATTGCTTCATTATGATTTACATTATACATGGATGAAATGGTGATTTACTTATGTTCAATGGTGTCAAGAGGACATGTTTATCTTCAGGTCATTAGGCAATCCTTATAACATGCGAGCACAAATATTCATGTATCTGGACTGGATCTGACTTTTCAATTATGTTACTATGATATTTTTGCAGTGTCCATTTGGTGGAATTAAAAGGTACAGGTGAACTGTATGCTATGAAGGCAATGGAGAAGTCAATAATGTTGAACCGCAACAAGGTATGAACATATAAAAGAACCCATCGAAAAGGAGCTTTGCAATTTTGTACATGAATGTGTGTCATTATCACACCTTTGCATGTCTGCTTACGCATGCCTCTTGTTTGTATGAATGCATGGCATTTGAACATATACATGTGCACATATGGATGCCCTTTTTGATTTTTCAAAGTTGAACAGTGGCATTGTTACTTTATATCGTTGATTTTTTTCCTGAGTGTCACATATTACTGTGATTGTTTACAGGTTCACCGAGCATGCACTGAAAGGGAAATAATTTCGCTACTGGATCATCCTTTTCTTCCCACGCTGTACACTTCATTTGAGGTTTACACCACAACTTCGTTTCTCTTCCAACTTGGAAAATTTATATGCATATTTTTTGATGCATCCTTGCACAAACATGTACTGCATGGATAGGGCACATTTAATTGGTGGGGCAGTTCAATATTCTGTGTAGCTTACCAAATATGCAGTTTGAATATACCTACTTTACTAAGTTATCAAATATGGCCAAGTATAGTGATGTGCTTTTACCTCCACAGACTTCTACACACGTTTGTTTGATAACCGACTTTTGTACTGGTGGAGAGCTATTTGCTTTGCTTGATAAGCAGCCTATGAAACTATTCAAGGAGGAATCTGCAAGGTACTTTTATTATTTTACTGTAATATCTCTTAGTACCAAAGCTACAACTTGCCTTACTATTGCTTGGAATGTGTAATTAAGAAAGATTAATCTGATTGATGCTACTTTAAACTCTTTCTTGTGCTAGATTCTACTACAATTAAGTATTCCTTGGATATGGCTCCTCTGCTTGCCTTGGTATTGCTTGATTTTCAATCTGAACCTTACATCACAATCCATTGTTGTAGCATACGGTTTCCTTTTTGCTACTGAAAGTTAAAATTGCATAACAACAAATGGATTTTTTATATAGATTGAAGGTTAAGAAACACCAAGACAAGGATTGATATTTGTATTGGAGATTGTACCATTTGGTTGATGGAACTACAAAATAATTATTATTTTACTTTCTCTGACAAACTGGAACCTACTGGCAGAACAAGGACTAACTTTCATGGGACGTAAAAGGCAAAATAAATTATTGAGAATCCATTCTTGATGGTTGTAGTGTCAGTATATAGTCTATACTATTATGACAAGTAATATAAAAAAGTGCCAAAATAAAATTTTTACTTTTACTGTCTTCTATAATTTTTATGTACTCAATGTTCTTTCAATTAGGGCACTCACTATGATAACATCAGTACTAAACTTCTTTGTAATTTCTTTCTTATTATTTTTCCTAAAATACATGTATTTCTATAAATTCAGAGCTTAGTTAAAGCAGTTATATGCCAGTGTGTGGATACAAAACTTATATAGTTTAGGGTTCCACATGTTATATGTACAAAAATAATCACTAAAATAGCATCTTTACTTTGTTACAAATAATAGAATTTTATAGTTTCAAGGGCCTTTGATAAATCAACACTAGATAAACCCCATAATAATATGATTGATGACTTATTCTCTTTACTAATTTACTTGACCAAAAAAAGGGTTACCAACTCAAATACTCATATAAAATCTAAACAGAGATCCCACAAACAACATATAGGTAGAGATTCAGGAAGCATACTTAAGTTTTAGAAGGGACCAAGCCATATACGCCCCAGTTCTGTTAAGGTAACTGTGTTCCCCCGCTGCTGTTACCTAACACTGTTTTTCATTTTTATGGATCTATGGCCATGTGGAGCAGAAATCGATAGTTGCTACATATAAAGTGCAGTTGTTTTTAGTAGTTATGCAATTAGAGTACAAAGCACCTCATCTTCTGGCCATCTGTACACTAGCTGTATGCTCTTACGATTCAGTGTTTACTTTTATTATATCCCAGGTTCTATGCGGCAGAGGTTGTGATCGGCTTGGAATATCTTCACTGTCTAGGTATTTTCAGTGTTAACATTTACTGTTTATGTAATTTTCTTGACACCAGGATGATACAATTAGTGACATGAGCTCTTCCCTGAGTGTGAGAACTAATACTTGAAGTACAGGATTCTAGCCCAGGGTTGAGTGATTATAACAGTTTGCATAAGTTATGATGACGAAAAAAAAAAAATTCTCAGTTCTTTTGTTTCTTTGCTTATTATATTTATGGCTTCTTACAGGAATAATTTACCGCGACCTTAAGCCTGAAAATATTTTACTCCAGAAGGATGGACATATTGTCTTAACAGACTTTGATTTATCATTTATGACATCCTGTAAACCTCAGGTACAAAATCATATTCCTTTTATAAAATCATGTTGCTTCTCGCTTTTATAGACTTTAGATCCTTTTGCTCCCTATGTATGGGCCATTTGTGTAACTGAATATAAAAATTAGTATGGATCACCCATGTTACATCAAGAATGGCATGTTAAGCTACTGCCTTCCCAGCCCAATCAGGGTAATCATGTAATCACTTGTTTGAATGAGGGAAGTGTACTGTTTTCTTCATTTTTAAGTGGTATTCCACTTGGTTATATCATTAACTTGCTTTAAGTGTTCCCCATATCTGATAATGTCCAAATTATTATAAGAAATTTCTCCAAATTTCTTTTCCTTGGTGCAGAGTGTGTGTCTTGTACCATGCTAATGTTGAGAGGTTACATGGATAGTGATGTTTCTAGAATTTCCGTTCTACCTATTAGATGCTTGAAATGGGGGCTACTGACTCTTTTAATTTGTTAACATGTTTTGTTATGCCTGCAGATTATAAGGCACCAAATGCCTAAGAATAGGAGGAGATCTAGTAGTCAACCACCACCAACATTTTTTGCAGAACCAATTACGCAATCAAATTCATTTGTTGGAACTGAGGAGTACATTGCTCCTGTATGGTGATCTTCAATTATGGTTTATGGTTTAAGGAACTTCATGTTACTTTCAATAGTGCATTAGACAGAAGGACATGCTTTGATTTCATGCAATTCTAGAATGATTGGGGTAACACCTGAAAAATGATTTTCATGGGTTTTATCAATGTACCACCTCTAATGTGGAGTGCACAAATCAAAAGATTACAGAGAAAAAGTATGTTTGTACAACATAGTGCGCAGGACATGAATTTTCGTGAGAAATTTATTTCATGCAGTAAGATATCAGGCCATAGGCGACACACACACACACGCACAATTTGACCTGTTCGTTAATGGTATATATGCGTGTGCTTCAGAAATGCTAGCTGCACTGAATTTATGTATGCATTATTTTAATCATGTTTATGAAATACTTGGATAACTATTATTCTGGTTAGCTACAATATTATTGCAATAACGAATAATAATTTCATCTGCCTATATCTTTCCAAAGTTCTCATAGGTGCTTGATTTCAGGAAATTATTACCGGTGCAAACCACAGCAGTGCTATCGATTGGTGGGCTCTTGGTAAGAACATGGGTGTGTGTGTGTGTGTGTATGCATGTGCATGCTCATGTGTGCATGCATGATTGTTGACTTGTTTTCCTCCCTAATATGATAATGCTATAGTGCTAAGCTGTAACTCTCTCCCTTCTTTTTTTTTCCTTGAGCTGTAATATTGCTAAAAAATACTGTGTCTACCATAAACAGCTCGTGGCATGACAATAATATATATATATATATTTACAAATTAGAATTTCTTGTTAAGTCTGATCATAAAATGTCTTATTATGAGTTCACCTGCATTTTGAAAACTAAATTTAGCATTGCATCATATACGTACATGAAGACCTGAAGTGTAAGCCTCTAATTTGCTATTTTAAATAAAAAAATAAATTATTAGAAGCAGTCAGAGAACGAAAATGAGTAATAGATGAAGTAGCAATATCAAATAACTTAGGATATATTAATGTAATGAAAAACAAAGATAATTAAGTCATCAGCATATATTGATTTATGTAAGAATTTTTAGTATGCTAAAAAAGTTTTGTTCAACTGGTAATATAGAGCATGATCAGTATTTGAAAAATATTTAAAAGGGTATGTAAAGTTCATAACATGAAGCATATGCCTCATGATAGAGATTCCTGCTTTCTTCAGAGCCCCAAGACATTTTAGGACCACCTATTGTGAAATTAACTTTACGAATGCTTTTTAAAAACTCTGATTACAATTATAACTCTTACTTATTGGCCACTAATTGAATTCTCGGAAGTGTCAACCATTGCAAGCTGTCATCATTCTGACACTTATCAAAGAATCAATTTCTCAAGTTCCACTGCTTTGAAATTACTTTGGTCTCGGAAGAGTACCATTTAGAAAAACTTTCCAATTATGGTTGAGACAATTAGGGGATCCATGCTGTAATAGAGTATTTTTATCTTTGCCTCTTCTGGGTAGTTGGAAAATGATGAAACAAATCATTTGTTCCATTTATTTCATGATATGGGTCCCTTACAAAATTTGCTTTGTACAGGCCGTCGTACATTTTTTTATCATTAATGCTTTGAATTGATTTTGTTTTGTATTTAGGTATTTTTTTGTATGAGATGCTATATGGCCGTACACCTTTCAGGGGTAAAAATAGACAGAGGACATTTGCCAACATCTTGCACAAAGATCTCACCTTCCCAAGCAGCATTCCGGTAAAATCGTTAAATCAAGCTATGCATTTGTACTATCATTTTGAACCTTGTGAGCATTGAGCAAATGATGGAGGATGTTTTAATACTGAATTTATAATGTCAATATATGAAGCTTCGTGCTAATTATGCACCCACTAACATAATTTAACTTTCCAGGTAAGCCTTCCAGCGAGGCAGTTGATCAATGCATTGTTGCAAAGAGATCCTGCCTCACGTTTAGGATCCAATACTGGTGCAAATGAAATCAAAGAGCATCCTTTCTTCCGGGGAATTAATTGGCCTTTGATCCGTTGCATGGTAGTAATACTTCCATCACTGTTTGAGGAATAATACTGGTTTTTTGGAAATACCAATACTGGTCTAGAGAGCCTACACACAATATAAAAAATATTAGTAAACTCATAAAGGCAATTATATTCTGATTTTCCATGCAGTTGCATGTCTTTAAAATCTGTGTGTTCTGTTTGCAGAGCCCTCCACCATTAGATGTGCCTCTTCAGCCTATTGGAAAAGATCCAAAGGCCAAGGACATAACTTGGGAAGATGACGGAGTTCTTGTGAATTCAATGGATATGGATATTTTCTAAAGGTTCAGTTTAGTTACTTTTTTTTTTTTTGGTCTAAAGTTTAGTTATTTTTAGAAACAGAGATTAGAACTATGTCTAGTGACTCTATTTGCTGCTGATTCAGAATGCTTGATGTTCTGCCGCCCTGCTAATACATGAAAATTTATGTATCTGATTGTTGTTGCACTCTGTTCTTATATATTTCCGTTTCTTAACTTTGCAGGACTATTATAAATGTTATGGATGGAATTATGTGGTGCGTTACTGGACAAGATCTATTGGCCCAACCCTTGGGTTTGAGCGAATGGGGGGGCTACCACGCCTTAGAAGCATGACATTTCAGATCTTTGAGGTCGAGAGAAACAGCTCAGAGAGTCCTGCAACATGGGGTTATTTTGGTTGTCTGGGTTGGGTTCATTCGAGGTTGTGTCAGGAACCAACCAGAGAATTAGCACTTGCACAAAATATATTTAACTGCGAATAAATGTTCTTAATTATATCAAAATCAATTAATGCTATTTAGCTATAAAGCCTATAATGTTGATGTGAATGAATATCCTAACTTCATAAGAGATCCATGTTTTATCTTCACTATTTGTAAACTGAACTGAGGGGCAAGACAGAGAGGCAAAGGGTAAGGTTGATCAAAGTTCAAACCAGCCTAAGATAAAAGAGGAAATACCTAAAGGATGCCATGAATTAAATCTAAAAAAAAAAAAAAAAATGGTTTTTCCATTTCCAATGCACGCCATGTTATTGTCATGTATTGTAAAATAAAATTATAAAGTTTATTATTTTATTGTGAAATACAAACAAATAAAATTTTTTTTAAGGCTTAGACACATAATGCTGCCACACTTGCGACTACCACACCTGCCATCCCATCTCTCTCACTATTCAAGCAATTCCTCATAAATCAATACATTCTTCTACATGCTAACATTGGGGACAATTCCAAATTCAATTCCTAAAGCCTTCAACTCAAGAAATTTTAAGGGAGCAGTTATATTATTGGCTAAGGTAAGACCCTTTTAATTAGAGGGCAAAGTACATTTAGTGAAACTTGCACTGGTGGTATCAAAGCACAAAAGGAGATATATTGAAAGAGTGGAAAAAGTTGATATACATCAGTGAGGCTTGCTTATTTGCAAATTATTCATTCTATTGTTGACAATGCTACCAAGTTCAGTTGCAGAGATTTTGAACAGGAAAACAAGGCCTCAAATTTCAATGAATCAGCCACACAAGAAATACAAAAGGTTTGCCCATAGAGCAATGTAGTGTAAAATCCTTGAAAAGACAATACATAACTGACAAAATGCCTATCAGTTATTGTAAAGGAATTCCAAAATATTAATGACAATATTAATACAGAAAAATTTCAATTTCAATTAATACAACCAATGACCATGTATGCTTATCCTTCCCTACTTGGTGGCCTGCGCGATTATGTTACTTATTGAACTGGCCTGCTCTTTTGCAGTCTCCACCAATGAATCCTACAACCAAGTAATATAATTCAATCAGCAGGGTTGGAAATATTTGACAATAAATGGCACTGATCTAAGAATAACCATACCTGTGCAGCTACCAACCGTGCAATTGTTTTCTTGCTCGACTCTTGAAGTTCACCAGCAATCAGAAGTTCGTCCAGTATATAGTAGGCCTTCCATGTTTAACAGTAGAAAACAATCAAGCCAAATGTTAATATAATATAAAATAAATCAGAAAATTGTAATTTGATAACTGGAGCAGATTTTGAGCGACCCATTCTATGGCATTGATTATCAATAAAATTTCTAGAAACAAAACTTTTGACCTTTAAACAAGCACAGCATACATACCTTGTGGAAGTTAAAGATCAAATCCAATTCACAGACCTGTAAGCATTAATGAATTACTACAAGAACATCCTTTATCAAAATTAAATGAAGAATATAATGACATTTTTTTACTCACACTGCCAAAGTATCGGTCAAGAATCTCAACATAATGATGAATTACTTCAAGGACCTCCAATTCGTTATCTTCTTGATCAATACACATGCAGAAATACAGACTAGCATATCTGCATAACACATTCACAGAATCAAATCAATAACAAAGTCCAAGACGGCAACTCACAAAAGATAGTATCCTTAGAAGTGCAAAACATCAGTCATATCTGTGCACCACCTTTTATAAACAACTCTGTATCCTCTCCAGTCCACAAAATTACAGAGCTTCGGACCTCGTGCAAGAATTACTCCACTGAGCTCACGCAGGACCTTTTCAAAATGCATGAACATACAGATATAGTGATTAACAATGAGATAAATTAGTGAACTTTAAACAACCCACAAAATTACATGGGATTTGAAGGCAATACCTTAGATCTTTCCTTTTGGGTATAAGGAGAATACCATTTCGTCAACCTGACTTTTCCTTGTCTACTGATAAGAAGCACAAATTGAATCTACATCATAAACCATTAGATCAGCAACCAAAGTAAAAAACCATTAAAATCAATAAACGCAAGCATAGAAACGCTGTCAAAAGCACCACTACCATAGCAAATACGAAACCAAGAAAATTTGCATACTTTGCAGTGAGAGCAAAGATGGATCACATTTTATTTCTACAATTATAACTGCCCAGATTTTGCTCATAAAAATTCAAATTAAAAAGCCCAGTAAAGTGAAAAACTAGATGGAAATTCGCTATATCGAAACAGATCTAATAGTTTAAGCAAACCAATCTAGGAAATTGAAGTATGAAGACGAAAAGAGGTAAATACATAATCGAAACATATGGGTTTTGTGAAATCGTATATGTTTTCGAATAAACAAAGAGAATTCAGTTTGAATTACCATAGCTGCGTTCTTTTTCTGGTGATCGGATGCTTAGTCTTCAGAGCTCGAAGCTTCACCCAACCCACCTGAGCTCGAAATGATTCCCCTGCGACTTAACTCTGAAAGACAATGGATTCTGAAGTTGGGCCCTGCCCTTCAGGCTGGGCCCAGAAAGAGCGAGGTATACGTCCAGGTTTTGCTGAAAGCCAACTTTTGGGCCCGAAGAAAAGCCCATAAGAGATCAAATCGAAAAAGTCAAAGTCAATAAGATTACAGGCTTTACAGCCAAAACATAAGGTTTGACGTCCGTACTTCCTATATGTGACAAATTTTGCAATGTAAATAAGTTAAAAGTAAATGTGTGATCATTAATATCACAATATGTGTAAGATTAAGTTTTGTAGTTATCATTTCATGATAAGTTTGCCATCATAATAAATTTACTCTTGGTACAACATGCATGATATTAATAATCAGAAAACTTCTCTCATGCGGAAAGAAAAAATAAATAGAATACGAAAACATAAATAGATGAGACATAGCACTACGTTTCAGCATAAGTACACCGTAATCCAGTCTCTCCTTCCGCATTCTCTTCACATCTTCTCTCTGTAGGAGAGAAGCATCCTAAATAACCGTATATATATAGTTCTTCTTTTAAGTGCATATATGCACAGTTAATTTTCTTTAGCATTAACATTGAAGCATAAGCGTTTAAATGTTCAACACAACTTTTACATATCCACATTTCAATTTTCAACTATAATAATATAGATCATTCTATCTTAAGTAGATTTTTTTTAGGCATACCCTCACATAGATTTGTATGTCATAAATGCTTATAATGTAGAAGAACTAGTCTTGTAAATGTTGAAGCAGCTATATAACAATCAATTACATGAGCCCTGATCTCAACCAAAAAAGAAAAAACAAACAGAAAATCTGACGCATTGCCTCCCTTTACAACCATACCCTCAAGAAAAAATTAAGAACTAATTAAAAATTGAGATCAAGGAAATTAATAATGCCAAGAAAAACCATTAATGTATGAGGATGTGGTAGTATCTGGGATATCATCGTCCGATTTTGCATGAGAAGTATTTACATTGAAGATTAAGGACCTGCAAAGTGGGCAGGTGAAGTTATTTCTGTCCATCCACCTCTCAATGCAGTCCATGTGGAAAACATGCCCACACTTGCTCAACTGGCTCACCACATCTTCCTTCTCAAACTCTACCAAGCAGATTGAACAGGTCTCCTCCACAACTTGCCCAGTCCTCCCTTTAGTAGTACTAGTATTATTGTCCTGAGTTTGCAGCAACAAGTCTTCAAACCTAGCCACTGGTAGACTAAACTGGCAGCAGCACATATAGTCCTCCTCCGGCTTCTTGCAGTCACTGAAAAATAGGACATGACCAAATACTCTGGCCACAACTCTCTTCATTTGCAGGAATGGAATCCAAAAACATGTGTAGAAAAAAATGGTGGTCATGCTCAAACTTGACTGAGAAACCATTAAACAGATCATTTTTGCTAGCTTTCTTTTCAAGCAATTCAACCCTATACTCTCTCAACCCTTTTGCTCTTTCACACCCAAAGTTCCAAAATTTTGTGATTTTGTGTGAGTAATGCAGTGTAGGCTAATGAAACTAATCAAGGCACTGATGTGATGTGAATTGTGAAGAACCCCATGTAACCCTTTATATAGCAACTGGTTTTTGGGTGCTAAATGTTGATCCATATAGCTAGGCTTAAAAAACAATTTAAATGTATTAGTTTCTTAGCTCTGACTTTTGGAAATGGAGGTTTTCAAATGAATATAAAAGTGTTTGATATGATCATATATAATTATATAATTAATTATATATATTGCAAGTCATGTGTGTGAGTCTCTGTGCTTCATATGCATTTGTATTATAAATTATATATCGTACTTTGAAATCGGCGGGGAAGCAGGGCCGGCGCCGACCCCACATCCTCACAGTCTTTGATTAAATATATAAAAAATTTATAAATTAAAAAAAAAATGTTAAAAGTTAATTAAACAAGTACAACTTGTGTCTAATTCACTTATAATTGTAATTAGCAAGCACTTTAAACCTTGAACGAAATAATAAATAATGGGTTTAATTTATTGGGAAGCTCTTGTTAATTGATGGAGCGTGAATAATGCATTCCTTAATTATTATTATTTTGGTAATTAATGTCACATTAGACATGCATACACAAGAGAAGCAATTTAGTAATTGTAGTTTATCATTTTGTGTTGAAGACTAACTAGCCAACCACTGCACCACTGCAGAGACTTCTTATTTATTAGACAAACAAATTATTCAGAAGCCCCACCCTATAAAGCCTATTAGCCTAGTTATCAACAAATTAAGAAACTTTAATTGCCACTATTCCAAGAACCAAAATTTTTGTGATCTATGCTAAATTTACTGATATGCACAAAGTCCAAGCATGATTTCATTTTTTAAATATAGATGGATCTCAACTCTATCAAAACATAATTAACAATGTGATAAATAACTAAAATCCAAATAACAACAATCATGATTATTATGAGGTTAATAACAACATGTTGAAATATCCACCCCGTCTGAATTTAAGGGACAATTTCATCTAGCCTAAGTACTCTATCAAAACATAATTAACAATGTGATAAATAAATAAAATCCAAATAACAACAATCATGATTATTATGAGGTTAATAACAACATGTTGAAATATCCACCCCATCTGAATTTAAGGGACAATTTCATCTAGCCTAAGTATGACTACAGACTACCTTAAACTAGCAGAGGAAAGAAATAAATAAATAAAAGCCGACCAAATCACAAAGATATTATAGGGCATAGAGGAGAGAATTTTGTGGGTGAGTTGGTGGTGCTTGGCATTGAAATTATGGGTAGCTTATAATATCAAAACTCCTTTCAAGAGGAGATGTATCTCCTTCTTCACAATTTCCTCACTTGGAATAAACAATAACCGACCATATATGAGTCATTGAGTTTCCCACAACAGCCGGAGGACTACTCATCCCAGACAGACGCCAAGTCGCCAAACCCATTACTCTTTTGTGAAATGTGAACATACATACATACATACATACGCGCATTGCATGTTTTTAGGGCCCTGCCTATTGGCATTTGGCAGAGCAGTGCTCCTTCCACAAACCCTTCTTGGGTTGGCAACATGCAATTGTGACCAAAAGCGTGTGCTTATGGCAAGAGGCAATGAATACTGATCTTACATGTTCTACAAGCTTGGGAGCATCTTTTCAGCTACCTAAATACTTGTTTATGCAGCCAAATGTACGTGTGATGTAATAATTGTTAATTTGATATACATTGTTAATACATTTCTTAATCATTTAAGTTTTTGGTGTTTAGTAGTAGTTTAATATGATATCAAAACTCTAGTTTCAGGAGGCAATGAGTTCAATTTTATTTGGCTATTTTCTACTTTTTTATTGGTTTGATATACATTGTTAGCATATTTTCTTACGCTTTAAGCTTTTGATATCTAGTAGATAGCATGATATTAGAGTTCTAGTTTCAGAAAGTCATGAGTTGAATGTCTATAATCAACGTTCCCCACATTTTTGTTAGTTTGTGAAGTTGCACCTATATATTTCTCTTTATATGTTGCACGTGAGGGAAAATTTTAGCTTGATAGATGGAAATGAATAAGTGAGATTGCTTCACTTGTTGTCCTATATGGTTTTAACCTTTGGATTCGTACAACAAGGCTCACGTTAAAAAATAAGCAATGCCAAAGCAACTGGGCTATTCTTTACTTGTTAAACCAACATGTATAAGTATCTATTCTTTCCTTAAACCAACTTATCCAGCTTAAAATGACATAAAATGGTATATTACTTACCTTTTATGGGTTTCTGAAAGATGTGCTACCACCCACCAAAGTTTGAGGTCTGTTGAGGATTTTGAAACATTTCCTCTTGAATCCAAGCCAAGGTCCAACTTGGTTTGGACATCCAACTAGTCACCAATTTCTGTGCACCAGTCTCTATTTAACACTTCTGTCTTGTTGGATTATGTCTTGAGCCGACTGCCAAAGTCTAAGAGATTCCCATACAAGATACAGCCATTGTATAACAAAACTTAATTTTTTTTATAAACTGCACCAACTAAGAGCAGGAATTATCCAGATCTTGTACAATTTAGACAAATCTGCAACTCAACATTCACAGTGACCTTTTTGGTAAAGCTCCTTTCTGGGTTCAATATAGGGCTCCAAGACCTAACTAGCTCCAAAAGGAAATGTATCTGGCACTTAAAAAACTGTCAAAAGTAAATACTTTGGACAAAAAAGAGACCAATACAAGTAAATGATAATTGGAAGAACTTGCATCACTATCTAATCCTGCCACGCTGTACAATTGCAAACTCAATCACCAAAATACAGAACTGCATGAATATAGAAAAGATCTAGTGATCTACTACTACACCCCCATGGATTATACAATGTGACTTCAATGGCATCAAAAGTGATGGGCAGAACCATGACGATACAAAGTGATTATTACTACTACTATCTCCATTGATTACTACTACTCTAGACCCCTAGGCAGAACCATGCTGAAATTCACAGTGCAGATAATTACATAGCAAATTCAACACTTAAGATATTTCGCTACCACCTACTGCTACTACCTCCCGGGATTAATACAAAGTGACTTCAATGACATCAAAAGCTGTAGCTTTAGAGAGAGGAATTATCTCCAATGTTTTCATCTACTCCTCCAGACCACAAGGCAGAACCCTGTCGATATTCACAATGCTTCAGATAGTTACTTACCAATAGTTACTAATATAATTCAGTTTTCATCCACCACTAATACCTTTTTTTTTACCTTAACTACCACTAATACCTAATCCTACCAGTTCTGTGTAAATGACCAATCAAAAGTACCTAATTGAAATGGAAGCATAACATTATAGTTTTCAGGATGGCGAGACTAATTTTAAAAGCCACCACAGCTCAAATACAAACCCAAAAGTGATTCGCCATAGCTAGTATTCACACAGTTCAAACTTATTGCAGAAATTTCATGCGGCATTTCCCAAAGGTGAGAAGTTAATCAAGATGTCGACCTTTATTCTGAACTTTATATTAAAAGAGCCATGCATCTATCAGAGCACAATGATTCCCTTTCCAAATATTCTTTTTATCAAAACCTGATTTAACAATCCTACTCAAGGCCAGTTAGAAACTGTGAATCATAACTTGGTCAAAGCCATAAATTTGCCTACTCTAATTGAACTCCACAGTTTACCATTTTCACAATCCATGATAGGCTTAAAGAGTAATCTTTTACTAATCAGAAGCACTGCGGCCAGTATCAGAAAATGTAAACTGTATAAAATATGATTAAAAACACTAATGCTGACATATCTTCGACAACCACATAAAGCACAAAGAATCATGACCATAATTAACAAAGTGAATTTCCATGGGTGACACTGCTGTTCTTCCCATGCTGCCCCTCATGCAATGAGGCAACAAGGTTTTAACAAAACCGAAAGAAACTCATATCTATTATGATCAAGAGAACAGCAGAACTGAAAATTTCTTGTGCTTCCAATAAACAAGAAAACTCAAAAAAATTTATCTGAGGTGTTCTTCCCGAAGATAGCTTCCCAAACCTTTGGCGAAAACGGAGCCTTTTTGTCCAAAAACTCTCTAACAGCCTTCTCATTAACCAAATACCCCTTTTGCCTCAACTTTCCAATAACACTCTGAGCTTCTTCCATGCCCTTTTCCTTGCATACCCCATCAACCAAACCCACAAAAGTAGTCACATTCGGTGAGTGACCGGCTTCCAACATTTCAACGCAAAATTCAACAGCATCCTCCAACTGATTACACCTATACAACCCCTGTATCAACACAGTATAACTAAAAGCATTGGGAACAATCCCATTGTTCTGCATCTTCCTGAAAATCCTCTTAGCATCTTCAGGCTTCTGTGCTTTGCAAAACCCTTCAACCACAGCAGTGTATATAACAACCTCAGGAATAGTACCCTTCTCACGCATCGACCCGAAAAGCTTCATGGCTTCCTGGACCAGCCCATCTTTGCAAAGCCCATCAAGCATTGCCACAGCATTGGGAATCAGACCCGTCTCCTTCATTTTCTTGAATATCTCATCAGCTTCTTCTGGTGGCTGTGGCGGCTCAGCTGCATCTTGAGGCTTCTCTCTCTTGCTTTTATCAAGACCCAGCTTGAGTTTTTCAAGAAAACTGTTGTCTTCTGATTGAAGAGAAGGGTTCTCTCTCCTTCTTTCTACATTGGGCGGGTTTTTGTTGGAGAATTGAAGAGGGGAGGTTTGGGGATTGGATGGTCTTTGGCCTCTCAAGGGCCTGTTTGGTATGGGCTCTGGAGGTTGTTGTTGTTGCTCTGGTGCTTCCATTTCACCGCCGCGATCGGCGGTGGAGCTGAAACGACGTAGTTTTATCAACAAGCTCGTTGAAATGGGGGACTGAGATGAATGGCGAAGAGGATCAGAAATTCTGGAGAAGATGTGCTTAGAAACTCGAGATTGAAACGATGGCATGGCCCCAGAGATTTCTGATCAATAAATTAACGAGCTTGGGTTTCGGTTATAGGGTTTAAGAGAGAGTTAGGGTTTTGGGGTTCAAAGTTCAAACCAAGAGAGGACTGAGTGTGTGATTGTGGCATTGGCATATACGGCAAAGAAGAGGAATGTCGGTCATTTTAGAAAACATCGAGGGTAAAAACGGTATTTTAAAAAAGAAGGCTCTCAGTAGTCATTGTAGTAGTCCCTTCGCTTCACTGCTTGAAATGAGGAGCTAAAACAAACAGATAAGGCTTTGGCTTTGGCTTTGGCTTTCTTCTAATAACCCTTCCTGCCACTGCCTCCGCCTATGATTTTTCGGCTGCTGGCAGCAAAAGTACAAAGTCTCTCTCCTTTTAGCTATTCCCTTTTGCTGGGCTTGATTGAATCATAGGTATGTGACTCTGTTTACATTATATTGGCTAAATTCACACAAGAAATGATGTTTATTTGATAGAAATTGTGTGGTAATGTTTAGTAGTTAGATTTTACAATTGCCCATTTGCTGAATTTTGTTCATTTTCATCACAGTCCTCCATTGCTGTTCACTGCTTGTTCATACTATTAGAACTTATACACCAGTTGTCTTTTTTGGGTTTATTGTTTATATGAACCTGTAAATGTGGCTTGGGTTTGATTTGTTTCACATGGTGTCAGGGGGTTAATGGAAACCAGCACCACTCAAAATAGTAGTGCTAGTATCATGTGGTTCTTCAGGGATAAAGGTTTTGATGATAAGAGTATTCAAGAACTGTTCAGAAAGTGCAAGCGCCTTGAGAATGTGCATGGGGAAAGAGCTTCTGAGAACTGGGATTATTTGAAAAGTATTGGCATTCAAGAGAGGAAGCTACCTTCTGTTGTTTCAAAGTGCCCCAAGATACTCACTTTTGGTCTCCATGAGAAGCTTGTGCCTACTGTTGAGTGCCTCACCACGCTTGGTACCAAACCCCGCGAAGTTGCGTCTGCCATTGCCAAATTCCCTCACATTCTGTCACATAGTGTGGAAGAGAAGCTCTGTCCACTCTTGGCTTTCTTTGAGGCACTGGGTGTTCCTCAAAAGCAACTTGGGAAAATGATTTTGCTTAATCCTAGGCTCATCAGCTACAGCATTGAAACAAAACTGAGAGAAATTGTGGACTTTCTTGCTAATCTTGGCCTTGCCAGAGATGGGAAGATTGGCAAAGTACTGGTAAAGAATCCATTTATCATGGGTTATAGTGTTGATAAAAGACTGCGCCCTACTGCAGAGTTTTTGAAATCAGTAGGTCTCACAGAGCAGGGTCTTCAAGCAGTGGCAATGAACTTTCCAGAAGTGTTGTGTAGAGATGTGGACAAGGTTCTGAGACCTAATTTCACTTATCTAAAGAGCTGTGGATTTGGAGATGGACAGGTAGCAGCTTTGGTGTCTGGTTATCCTCCCATTCTGATCAAGAGCATCCACAATTCTTTAGAACCTAGAATCAAGTTCTTGGTAGAGGTAATGGGGAGACGAATTGATGAAGTCGCTGATTATCCCGACTTCTTTCGCCATGGGTTGAAGAAAAGAGTGGAGCGACGACACAAACTTTTGAAACAGAGGACGACTGATTGTAGCTTGAGTGAAATGCTGGACTGTAATCAAAAGAAGTTCCAAATGAAGTTTGGTTTGGTTTGAAGAATAGGCCCACGGTACAAGAGTCTCATTTTTCTATGCTTCAATATTCATTTTTCTTGTCTTGTAGATTAGTTTGGTATTGTATTTTCAAAATATGAGGTGAACTGATTGTATATGCTTCTGGCCCTTCTGGGTGAACTGAATGGCTTAGTCATCAGTACAGTTCAATATGAAAGTCTTCCCTTCTATAAAGTGCCATCTGGTAGAACATTCTCCAAGCCTCCGAGGTAGTTTGAGTTATTCATATAGGACCTAAGGCTACAAAATTATGCCATAATTTGATATCTATGTAATCCATGACAATCTATCCTCTTCAATTAACGATTTGCAGTTACCTTGGTATAATGCAATTGATGAGGTTAATTGAGAGATGTATGGGATCTCAAAGTAAAGATGATGCTATAATTTGATTGATTTTCTGAGGTAGAATCTACATAAAATTCATAACACATTTAGCAGTCCCATAAAGCCAAATATTAGTAGGTAACCAATGGGTTCCTGTAAAAATCCTCCCATCTTAATTCAAAAGGAGACTATACTCGGACCCATGTATCAGCAAGAACACTATGGCTGGTTAGCCCCACCATCCCAGGAGCTTAAAAATACTCTAATCAGGGGATGAGCTGAGACCGCTGCAGTGATGTTACATTAATGTTCCACCATAAGTTAGGAAGACAATGTGATGTTAGAATATGTACTGTCAGTGCTGCTGTAGCCAGTAGCCAAGGCCATGTGAAAACAGGTTTGAATGGAGGTACACTAGGGGATGGCATGGTTCCAGATATAATCTGGCATATGGCTTGTGTTTGAGGCCTCTCACTGGAAATGGGATGTGAACATGCCAACCCAAGAAGTAAAAGCTTATTTGCTTCATCAAACACGTAATCGTTCTTTAGCCGCTCTTCCACTGCTTCTTGAATTCGCCCTTCTCCATGCAACATCCACACCCAATCAACCAAGGAATAGCGGTGTTGTTCATGATGAACCTTAATTCCTGGGCTTCTACCACACACAATCTCAAGCACCAATGCCCCAAAACCGAACACGTCAGATTCTGGAGTTGCCTTCCCTGTGTGGAAGCACTCTGGAGCAACATAGCCCATGGTGCCTGGGACTTCTGCTAGTTCTAGCTCAGCATATGAGCTCCTCTCTTGATCCAAGACTTGGGCAAGGCCAAAGTCACCCAGGCGAGCATTGAAGTCCGAGTCAAGCAAAATGTTGCTGGCTTTGAGGTCGCGGTGCACCACTTTTTGGTCATACTCATTTTGCAGGTAATGCAATGCTGATGCCACACCAGCTAGGATCTTGCACCGATGTTTCCAATTCAATGTATTCTGGTTGGAAGCTTTATATAGGTGCTTCTCAACACTGCCATTTGGCATGAAATCATACACTAAAAGAAGCTTCCCTCTCTCATAACACCATCCTGTACAAAGACAGTAAATGTATTAGAGTAATGAACATGGTTTGGAATTTTTGATTGACTGCATATACAACAGAAACTTGAATTTGAAAGTTAAACAAAATAGAAGTGAGGGGGTGCTACAACAGCCTCCCAAGTTAGTTACATGTTTTGTGTGTGAGTTTGAGAGAAAAAAAGAAGGGAAAAGAGTTGGGTTTTTCCTATTTTCCTGGGAGGAAACAAACACCCTTTTCAATGCAAGAACCTTTTTTTGGTTAAATTTCAATGCATGAGACTATGTCCATATTGAATGGAGTGATCAGCAAGGTGGATATATTCAGTTGACTATTGATCCTTACTTTAACCTTTATCTTAATCAAAACATTTTGAAATTTTCTTGATCAACTCATAATTTTTATCTTAACAGAATAACATTAGCAATTTAAACAGAAATAATTTAGAAGAGAGAGAGAGAGAGAGAGAGAGAGATTGGGAGTAAAAGGAAATTATTGGATTAACAAAATGAAAGGTGAAACTTCTTACCTACTAACCGGACAAGATGCTTGTGGCGAAGCCGGTGAATAATGGTGAGCTCAGCCAAGAAATCATCTTTGCCTTTGATGTTGTCCCGGGAGAATTTCTTGACGGCAATTTGTGTTGGTCTAGTAATAGTAGTATTTGCAGGATCCCTATCATGCAGAGTTCCTCTGTAAACAATGCCAAATCCACCTTGTCCCAGTCTCATACTCTCATGGAAATTATTGGTGGCCTCCTTAAGCTCCTTGTGCTTGAACTCTCTGGGCATCCCTGGCAACCTTTTCAGCGTCCCTAGCACTTTGGAATCCTCAACATTGGTTCTTTTCCTCTTTTTCAGACACCCCATCCCCAGCCAAAGTGCAAATAGTACTAGCAAAGCCATTGTTGGGACACCAACCCCAACAGAAATCTTCAGCCAAGCCATGTCTTTTCTGGGGTGCAATTCCTCCACCTCTAGATCCCATTCCAAAACACAGTTCAGCTGAATTGCTGGGCTGCCTGTGGAAGCAGCAAATCCAAAGTAGGACTCCTTTTTCAGAAAATGCCTCAAGTTTATTGTCTCTATCAGAAGTGGTGTCTCTGGCTTTCTTGGTGGATCAGTTTTGAGGTGTTTACCCATGTACACTTCCATTACTTTGGACCTGCCATTGTATTGCACCCACACCCTGTAGTTGGTGGCTATCTCCAGCGATATCTCAATGCCTGAAGAATTCAAAGAAACAGTCTTGCTTGAATTTACAGAGTTGATGTTGAGGCCAATGTGGTTCTCATCAGGGTCAAAATCTTGCTTCTCTGTGTCAAATTCTATGGCTACCATGTAGTTTTTAGCATTACCATCAGTGCTGGCATTGGTGAGGCCTAGCCACTGTCCATAACTTTGTTCAGGTACGTTAGTATCCGAAGCTATTAGAAAAGCAAACCCCTCACCAGCATTCCAATCTTTTTTGCGGTAGATGCTCATGACGAAAGTTGAGTTGAAGGAGGCAACAATATCATCATCATCATCCTCGTCAATGTCAGACAGCCAGAGTCTGTAAGGCCTGTGGTACATGATCCGGCCGGACTTGTTTAAGAAGCCAAATTCTTGGTTCTCAGTGTCTGGGGTTAACTGAAGAGCCCCTTGATCAATGGAAGAATACTTAGTAAAGTGGAAGGTGGATTGGTCAGTTTTCTCATCAAATACAGAAAAAGGGAAATTCTTGGGCTCAACTGCTGATGCTGCTGCAGAACCTATGGCAGCATAATGCAGCAGCACTAGGGCAAATGGGACAACTATGAAGGTGATTGATATTCCTTTTGGAAAACCCATTTTCCTTGTTACTTTTGATTTATGCACCTAGTACTAATTTGAAGGCAGAAAAGGAAAGATGAAACTAATCAAGTTTGGGAGGAAATCAATGGATGCTCAGCTTTGCTCTCTACTTTAAGAATAAAGAGTATATATACCTGCATCTATTGACTAAGGGAAACTTAAAGGAAATTACCAAAATAGAAAAAGTGAATTAACTTCTTTTGTTTACTTATCAATTTGTCGTTGGGACCATTAATCTTATCTTCATTATACAATGTTGTGTTTTTGTGGAACTTACCAATGTTCTTCCTTTGATTCCTCTTCAAGGAATGGAATGGGTTGGTTGTTGAACATGTTGAACAGAAGAATTTTTCAAAAGTCAAAGCGCATAATATGTCATGAAAAGTCAACCTTGTCTGCCATAAATCCCAACCCATTGGGCTTATGCCTAAAACGTTTTTATTATATTTTTCTGAGGAAACTTCTAAGCAGCATGTGAGTTCCGTATGCTCAAGCAATTTCACTGGTGACCAAATTTAGGTCACTGGCATAAGGAGAAGAAGAAGGTATAAAATGATACAAAGGGTGAAAATAACAAAGAAACAAAATTTTGCATTCAACCGCAGACCGCACCAAAGTCAAATAGACTACTAGCATCTCTTTGCTACATTACAGAACTGTCACTGCCAGTTTGGTTTCAAATTATATAGTGTTATATTCACCAAGTGAAAACCAGATTTATCCTGCTATCCACCCGCTAGTAATTATGGAGTGAAGTGATATTTTTCATTCAGATTTATTTTCTTGACCAATATGCATAAGAAATAAGAGGTTTGTGAAAATGCTGCTCATCCTCCCATTAGCCCATTTTAGTTATAAACATTAATTGTAACTTAGAAAAAACACACTGTCATATTTAAACATCCTTTTTTACAAAGATAAGGAAATATGCAGATTTGGAGGACACTGGGTCCAGATCATGCACACAGTATTTAAATTTACATGTAAACCAAGTAATAAATGAAACAGGACAACATGAAGAGCAGCAATAACATGACATACTAAGGATATACTATGTTTTGTTCATTGTCAGCCCCTTCTACTTAGATATGAAACCGCCAACAGCCGCACCAATTAAGGCAGTAGGATCTCCGAGGATGGCAGAGACGATAACCCGAACAGCACCACCAGCAATCTGGCAACACTTTCTGACCTTTCCTCCTCTTCCCCCATGATGGTTTTGCAGTGTGCCCCTAAGGCTTGGGATCCTAGTCTGCATTTCCCTAACCTTGTTCTTGTCCACATTGAGATACATGGCTTGCCAGCTTTCCACAAGCAACTCCTTCACACATGACACATGAAGGTTATAGGTCTTGCATTCAGACCGGTAAGACCAACCAGATCCCTTACCCCCGCACCGATGACAGGCACTAGATATCTTGAAGCACAAGTAAAGGTTGTGCTCCCCATCATCTAGGACTTGTGGCAGATTGGCACAACAAGGGTGCAGATCAAAACCACATCTCCTGCAGTGGTATACAAACCCCAACACATCTTTCCTACATGCATCACATACTCTCCTAACAGAACCAGGGGGGTTATAAAGAAACTGAAACTCACATTTGTTATAGAAGGGATGGTTAGTGTAGGGAGCAGCCACAGCACAGGCCTTGTGCAAGTCAAACTCACATTGCTGGCACTTGTATTTGAGGCCAATGCCAGCTTCTTTGCACCCATCACAGTTGAATGGGATCTCTGTGTACTCAATCTTGAGCTTGTGTTTTGGGTGGATGGGGTGAAAGATTTCCCTGTCAATCTTCATGGTTTCTTCTCTTTTTTCTAATTTTTCTTATCCAAACCCCAGGTTTCTCACTTTGGCCAATTTGGAAGTACCCAGATGAGGGTTTCTTATATGTAGGTGGATGAAGGTTAAAATGGACCAGCTTGGTTTGCCTTTGATAGCTAAAAGAAAAGGGGTTCTTAACAGTCTTGTAGCTAAGTAGATTCTTTGCTTAAATTTTAAGAGTAGAGAATAGCAAAATGGTTACGTTGATGCAATTATTAAGGTGAGAAGGGTTGAAAGAAGGAACAAGCAAAAGCATTGGCTTTGGAATCTAATTCCGTGGAAGGATGTTGTTTTGGCTATTGCCTATCTCATGGGATTACGATTTGCATTCCTAATATTGAGTTATTGACTCAAAATCGTAGCAATGTTATTGTAATTTGATAAGCCTAAGATTTAAACTGGTCCTTGATGAAGAAACAGAAGCTTTGAATGCTTTTCACTGCAAAGCTACTAATTTAAGAGTTTCACGGAATGTTAAGGCAGCCACTATCTTCTTTCTTCAGAGTCTACAAAAGAACAAAGGCAGCAATGTCCCTAAAAATTCATCTGACCCCAACAGGTGGAATGTTTGATTTGCTTTGGGTTTTATTCTCATTCTCTTCGATAAATAAAGGGATTCAACGCTTGTTAAAGTAGGAGCATGGATTATCTGGAAGCTTCAATTCTTTTGTAAAGACAAAGGAAAAGAAGCAGAACAAATGAGATAGCTTCAGTGCCACTGTCACAGGTGTCATGACCAGTGTGATGTTCTGATGGCTCACTCTTTTTATGCTTATGCATGCTTACTTTTCTCATACTCTAATCAGATTCAACAGCACATTCACAAATGTTTTTTTTTTTTTGTTGTTGCAAGTAGATTATGGACTTTATTTACTTGATTCAAAGGAGATACATCCAATACAAGTATATCAGATAGCCAACTTGGTCCATTCTCAATCTAAACAGTAAACTCGAGAACACGAGCGCATTCCGTGCAAGGAGATGTGTCACCCGAATACAACTTCTCGGGGTTTAAATGCAAATATTAGAAGAGGAAAAACATGTTATTTAGTACTCTCAATATTGTGAAATCATATTAATGTGCATGAATGAATCATGACGATGTCATAAGCACATTAAAGGCGCTCTGCCCACGATGAAGCCAAAAAAAAGTTGTATAGTGCTCTAAGATATTGAGAAATTATATCAATGTGCATGAATGAGTTGTTGAGATGTCATGTGTACATCAAGACAAGTCATGGGCATGTAATCGCAGGTCAGTAAGCATTGAGCGATGGTGAGAAATACATGTGGTTGAAATAGTTAAGCATGGATCAATCTCATTCTGCCTGTAGTTAAAATAGTGTTAAGCATGTTATAATTTGTATGAATCTTACTCTCACTTTTACTGTTACTGTCACTCTCACAGTCAGTCACTGTCCTTCTCACTTCCCTCTATGACTGGCTTTTACAAATATTTGGAACGAGAGATGGTGAGAAATACATGTAGTTAAACTAGTGTTAAGCAATACCTCCTTTCCTGCATGGTTAATTTAGTAAGCTTCCGACTGAAGGGATGCCACTTAGGGCTGGGCATCGGGCGGGTTGGGGCGGGTTAGGGCCCAACCCACCAGCCACCCATTAACAGCGGGCCTAAGAAACTAAAACCCAAACTGCCCATTAATTAAACGGGTTAAACGGGTTCGGCTTAAGCGGGTGAGCGGGTTGGGTGGGGCGAAGTCGGCCAGCCCATTTACAGTATACTTTTAATTCCTG
>QANT01008565.1:0-18888 GCA_003254885.1 Purshia tridentata
TAGTCATTGTTGTACAGTGGTAATTGTCGAGTACTCGATAAATAGTACCGAACGCTCAGTGGATTACGTGTGGCACGCGTTTCATTAAAATAGACCAGGCATGAAACGAATTGTAGCGCATAAGCTGCGTTATCAGCCTTACTTAATTTTTAACTTGACTTAAAAAAAAAAAAAACAAACCCTTTTTTGAAATATTCACGATTTTAAAATACTTACAGTATGTTTGGATGAAGTAATTTTAATTTTCACTGAAATTCATAAATGATGGAATTTAAAATTCCGTCATTTAAATTTCCATCAATTGCATTTTCTATTGTTTGGATATATGTATGTAGAATTCAGTANAAAATGACAAATAAGCCCCTACAACTATTTACAGGAATAGCCACTCAAGTAAAAGTATTTACAACAGTTTATATATACTAGTGAGATTCTGAGACACTATAGACAATTAGACACCTTGTAATGGTTTCTTTGAGTACCAAAAATAATATCATAAAAACTCTTATGGTTATTAATTGTATAGATTGCATTTTTCACGCTAATATTTGTGTGTGTGACAATCAAACCATACAAAAATGCTTAAAATATGAAATTCACGCAGATCATATTTTGTCTATCATCTTCAACTCATGGATCATACAATTTGGTCATTCAACTCATTTATGGGGAATTGTGATTTCTTGCCCTTCTAACATTAGATACAACTATTATCCTTATTTAAATATGAAACTTTTCTAAGTGTGCTTTGTTCAGCTTGGTTGCAGGTTCTTTTTTTCAGTCCATTTGGAAAAAAATTTCTGAGTTTGTTTGCCTCATTTTTGAGCATTTCAAGCGTTTATGATGACTCTTATATGCCTTCTAGGGAGATGTTGGAGTAAACTGAAAGGTGTTTTAAAGTCATGTCCTTGTGCTTCAAATCATCAATATGATGGGATCAAAACTACAATAAATAAGCTTTTTAGTAACAAGGTTTGTAAATAAAATCTAAAACTTTATCACAAAAAATAATCATTATTGTGTTGTTGCTGAAAATCCATTTAAATTTTGCAGGGATTTGGGGCTTTTTAAGTGTGTGCAACTGTTTGTTACTACGTGATAGTAACTTTACATATGGTAATGTTTATTGCTTTTTTTTTTTTTTTTTTTTTTTTTTTTTTTTTTTTTTTTTTTTTTTTTTTTTTTTTTTTNTTTTTTATGTATTTGTTTAGCTAAGGTGTTATGGCTACTGAGATTTTAGGAAAATTCTGCTATTGTGGAGACATAGCGGTTATTCAACTTTGTGATAGTTGGAGCTTTATGGATTTTAATTACTAATGCTATATGCCTTAGGATTTCATCCCTTAAGTTAGAGTCTTTTTGTCTTAGATATATGATTGGAAAACACCACTCGTGCTACTTGGAGAATGATTCAGACCCGAAATCTTAAGGCATATAGCATACTAAAATCCATAAAGCTCCAACTATCACAAAGTGGAATAACCACTGTGTCTCCACCGTGACAGAATTTTCTTAGAATCTCAGTAGCCATAACACCTACAACAAAACAAACACATAAAAAAGTAATAAACATTACCATATGGAAAGTTACTGTCACGTAGTAACAAACAGTTGCACACAATTAAAATCCCTAAATCCCTGCAAATTCCTTCTCTATCCTCTCCTTCTCCACCTGTGGTAAGAAAATGTATTAAGTAAAGGTACAGATAAATAAAGGTATAGATCAATAATATAAAGAATTTATGCAAGACAATATCTCATAATCCAGTTCAAGCCTCAAATTGAGTTCCCTTTCATCATATTGTTACCTGATTCAAATTACCTAAATAACATCACATATGAAAGTCAATTAGACCGAGATACTAGGAAGAATGATTAACATGAATTCTCACACATACCTGAAGAGCATGTTCCTCCCGAACAACCTTGAAGTGTTTTTCTCTGTAGTATTTAAGTTTTCTCTCACATTCTCTCTTCGTTTCCCCAACAAGTGTTTATGCCTAAAGTTTCAAATGAATTGCAACTTGAGAGCATGATTCATCGCTAAGCATGTTGCTAGAAAGCATGATTCAATTTCAAACCTTTGCAATATGTTCTTCTAGATTCTAGCTTCTCAAGTTCCTGATTTTGTTACGAAATACAAAATAAAAAATACATGCAAAGTGATTTTACAAATACCACACATTAATACTGAATTCAATTCAAACCTCTGCAATTTGTTCTTCTAGAGACTTCTCCAGTTCCTGATTTTGCAACGAAATAGAATAAAAAATACATGCAAAGTGGTTTTACAAATCCCACACATTAATACTGAATTCAAACCTTTGCTATTTGTTCTTCCCGATTCTTCTCTCATGCCTTATACTGCAGTTCCAAGTTATCCTGAGCTGTTATCAACTGTTTGATTTTATCATCTTATATTCAACTCAAGACGCATCATACTCAATTTAGAGTTCAAGATGTTTTTAATCCAAGCATCTGCGAGTAAAAGAAAACTTCAATTACTGCCTTCATCCCTAGAATATCTAAGACAACTTGAAAAAAACAATTTTTGAATTTCATTCAACATGCTTAAGGTGCAATTAGTTTCTCAATGGCTGCAACATTGACGTAAGCCATACAATGCATGTCTTCAAAGTTCAAACATCTCTCTTATTTTTTAGTTGTGGCGCACCCTTCATTAGATATTACTTTAAAGACTAATAAAATAAATTACAAACTGATCTAAAATGTCTTGGTTCAAGTGGAAAAGCATTTTTACTCACTTCAGGGAGACCAATTTTAAAGAAAGCTAAGCATCAGTGAGAGCATACTCTTTAATATGCTTCAGAGGTCCGAGGAATATGGATAGAAGAGCCTAATTAGAATCTGGGTTTATCTTTTCTATCCTTTACCCTTAGGGGTCAGAATGTTGTAAGTTACAAGGGTGAAATATAAACCAATATCTTTAAATTTCACTTCAAGGTTAGAAAACAAGTTATTTATGTGGATGAGTCCCTAAATTGAAAGGAACAACTAATGCATGAGCCATAATATTTATACCATCTCCCTTTTTGGAGGTCAGATGTGAATTATGCAATAAACTTAAAGTCGCCTTGATGCATAGAATGGATGAGGGCCTAATAAAGTTCCCTAAATTGAAATATATATAAAACTGTTTTGTCTAAAGACTGTCTTCTAATGGTCATATATACAGTAATTCCAGATATTCAAGCTCATAATAAAACATCTAGTTGCAAACAAAATGATAATGCCACCTAAAACTTTAATGCATAAGATGCTTACGCTTTTCCTCAATGAGATTTGCGTTGCTGCATTGCTCATCTCCAAAACGTTTCTCACTTTCCTCTCTCTCAATTTTGAGTTCTTCCAGTTCCTTTTCAAATACAATCAGCATTCCCAATTATGACAGAATGAAAAATGCACTTTCTCCCAGAAAAAGTAATAATGAAATGCAGTGCACTCGCAGAGAGTTTGCCTCCAAAGGACTCTCCATCTCTCTCAATCTCACAAGTTATACATTGATAACCTATAAGCAAATGTGAAAGGCCAGAGAGCTGAAGGGAATACTTACCATCCTCCATTTGAGAGTCTAATCCCTTCAACAGCTTTTCATCTTCACTCTGGTTTCAATTTCATTCATGTTAAGAAATTGAAAGCAAACACACACAGTTGCACAAGCTAGCACACAAAAGAAGACACGCGCACACAATTACTTGCATGAGAGAGAGAGAGAGAGATACAGCCATTTCCAGATCAGTTTTCACAGCAGCTTGCTCCTTCAGATGGGAGACAGAATCTGGCTTTTAACAAAGCTACTATAGGACAATGATATTGTCACCCCAAAGTGAAGAGAAGTGTTCAACAAAAAGATTAAACCAATACGCAAACAATGGGGAATGCGCTAACTCTACAGGATTACATCCTCCTCCCAATTCCAACTAATTTTAAGATAAAGGGTAAAAAGGATCGAAAACAAGGTTTGAAATGCAAAAGATTCCAAATCAACTGCTAGCTCAACAAAAATTGAGCAGCCAGCACGAAATTAGTGCAATTGTACTGTTAATGACATCTCGTTAAACAAATTAGGCGATTTCTATTCTAACTGCAAGCTCTTCTCATCAAATCCAATCTCAAACACATAGGAATGCTACTTAACCTTGCTTTAGTAATCCTAAATAAAATACAAAGATATAATCCTGCTTGTTCCTCTAACATGGCAATGCAACAAAACCTGGTATATCTTCCCACTCCATGCTGCAAAAAGAAATGGCATGTAAGCTTCTTTCCGGTAATTAACAATAATCATCATAATACACTATTCTACCAGATCGAGCCACTGCTAGCAAAAGGTATTGTACAACATAACCCAACAAAATTGAAACTAAATGATAAAAAGACACCTATAATTGAAAGTAACTCGAAATAAACAAAGGTCTTTGGGCACCAAGAATGCTTCCCATTGCAAAACCATAATAGGACTACGAGAGCATACTTTCCACAAAAGAAACTGCATTGCAAAAAGAAGTAATTAGATATATAAGCAAATGACTTGCTGATGACTAAGCAAAAGGAATTGATCTACTTCCCATTGTCCTTAAAGAGACACTCGCTGAGGCACAATATCTGTAGTAAATACAAAACATACCATCAGTTTAAAGCCAAAAATAAAATTATCTGAAAATCATTCTATTAATACATGACTGACATACAAACTCAATATTAAGTCAAAGGAGGTAGCATAATAGAATCCCACTTATACTGCATATTCTTAAACAAGAAAATTCTAATAAGAACCTTAATAAAAGCAAATTCTCATGGTCAAAGAATCAGTTCATTTCTTTCTACCACCACGCTCTCTTAAGGAAAGAGGAAAGTGTTTCTCCTGCTCCAACATTGTAATATGCAAGTGACATATTGTCCTTAAGAAAGCCAGGTTTTCTGCTCAATTTCTGTTTGTTTGCAAGAAGCTGGATCTCCTCAGAAATTCTCTCTTTCAGACTTCCAATAGTTTCAGATAAAGACTGCACCATGATCTCCAAAAGTTGTCCTTTGAGATAACCTTCATCAACATTGGAAACAGATATAGTGATGCGAACAAGAATTGATACCAGATGTTGTGTCAGAAACTGGTCTTCTGTAATAAGCATAGAATGATCAAGCTTCTGCCGCTTTGGCTCAGGTTCATCTGGTGGGAGTGGATCAGGTTCCTCAGGTGGTGGTGGTGGAGGCATCATTTGCATTGGAATAGGGATAAATTGCCTGGCAACTTGCATTCGTGCAAACTGAGGTGGAGGTGGTATAGGAATGCAAGGTGCAATCATAGACATTGATGGAGGCAAAGTAGGTGGTTGAACTATGTTTAGAGGAACATTATTCCAAGCTGGACAAGGTGGTGGGGGAAGAGAATGAACTGAAGGCACACCGGGTCTTGGAGGAGGAACTGCAGGACCAGGAAGCTTCCTTGCCTCATTGCTAACATCATTCTGTGACATGGCCTGATTTGCAGTGTGGCCAATGCTTCCGGTGTAACCATCCCATATGACCTGAATTGTTACTCATCTTTCATTTTTTCAATCTCAGCCTTGACAGCACTAGAAACTTCTTCCTTACCAAAAATATCAGGACAGGTTTGTGCAAGGCCCACAATGTTTCTTGAGATTTCGTCATCTTGAGCAAGAGTAGTCTCCCGAATTTTAGCAAACATCATTTCTTTTTGCTCTTTGTATTTTGGATCAATGAGGGAAATCCTCATATGTTCCGACATCTCATTGAAAAAGATGAGCTCCCTGGTGATCGAGGAAATGACATACTTTGGGGAAATAAAATACTTTGTTGAGTCTTTAATTCTCTCCTCAGGCCTCTTCCCGTTCTTCACAACTCTAATTGGTGGTTCTGAATCCTCGATTACCTTCATGCCATGTTCAAGAAGCTGCATCTCTTCCTCATCCATTTCCATCTCCAATTCCTTTTCGGTCTCAACCATATCTTCTTCCATATCACTAATCTTACTTCTCCTCATAACCTCCTCGGCTGTCATTGGAGCAGGTAAATCTTCATCCTCATCATCTGAAAAGTCTATGGTTTCAACCAAAATCATGCCAATCAATCATAGCCATTCGTATCCGTTCCCCCTCAATCTCATCTTCAGCCCTCTGCCTTGCCTGCTCCTGCGAAAGTTCCCACTCCATCCGATGCACACACCTTTCAAGCACAGTTGTCATGTCCGCAACACTGTTCTTAAGCTTCTCTGCCAAACCCTCCGGAGGCATCAACACCTTTGAATATGCATCCGCCAAAGAAGTGAAAAACATGAACAGACTATGAGTAGGCTTGAGAAAATTGTACTGGGGGTTATTCATCTCCCTGTTCGTCAATCCTGTCAAAAAAAGGTTTCCCATTTCGAGCTACAAACTACGCTGTGATCTTAATAATATCCAATTCTTCCCCAGTAACCCCTTCCGGAAGCTGAACAATATACTGCTCAACTTCCGGTGGTTCAACAGCCACTTCGCCAACCAGATTAAAACAAGGCAGGTGGGCCGGTGGAGATTGCGGTGCTGACTCAGGCTACTGCTGTGCAGAAGACTGATGATTCCCCGCACGGAATTCCGACAACCGATGTTGATAATACCCATGGTAGGGATTCGAGGGAGCCAAAAAGTTGAAATTTGCATTGCCAGTTTGTTTTTCAGCTACAATTTTCTCAAGTTCCGGTCCCTTCTCCGCTATGAATCTTGCTGTTTTGTCAACAATAGTTCTGATGCGCGGAGGCGGATGAATGATCCCAATAGTTCTAGTATGTGTTGCAACAGAAACAGCAGCAGGTTGGCATTGCTCATCAACTCAGTGAGTTGGGATGATGGAAGATCCCCCAGGTTTCCATCCCAATGCGGAGGCGGCAATGCCAAGACGGACCCTATCATCATCTTCTCAGATATTCAAGTGAAAACCAAAATCAAATCAATTAGTTAAAACAAAAACAAAAACCCAAACTCACCGGAGAAGAGAAAAAGTGAAGACTGAAATCCACCAGATTGAGAAAAATATGTGAAAAAAAAAAGACAGCAACTGAGATTTATATAGGTTAATTCAAATCCTATTCCTAGTAGGAGAGGGAATGATGGTGCTCTCAGGTAGTTAAGACGGTTAAGTTTTTTTTTTTGGCCATAAAGAGATGGTTAAGTTTAAACCCGCTCACTTTTTAAAAGGAATGGAAGGGCTTTTTGGTCTTTTAACAAAAACCATATTTTTTTAAGAAATATGAGCTGCATTTTAATGTGGAAAATAACTAAGAGAGTAGTTGTATCTTACTAAAATGGATAATAATTGATAAAGGAAAGTAAAGAGATAACTGATCAGATGTCAACGTGAAAATTGATTCCTTGTCTTAAGGAGTGTGCGCCTTATTTTTTATTTATAATTTTCAAATTAGTTAAAAGCAAACTCCATTAGCCAACTTCAACACCAACTTCAGTTGCAAACAGCAACCAATAAAACAAACCAAAAGTAGGGAAATATAAGTGAAGTGTTTCAAAATAAGTCCAAAAGTGACAAAAGGTAGTGCAGTGCTTCTTCCTATAAGCATCATCATACAATTAAGGACTTCATCTAAAACAACTACTACACCCTCAAATTTCAGGCAAAATGTAATTAGTTTTTAAGTCAACAACAATCATTATCTATAAAAACAGGGTTAATGTCGAAACTGAACGACTTAACTGAAGATCATGCAATGATCTAATAGTCCCAAGACCACTGCATTTGGTTTTCTTATTTTAAGTATGGATTCCAAATATTTTGAACAAAAGAATTTGGGGCAAAAATCAACCAGTGACAAACAAAGGACTTAAAAATTTACTGTATTAGTCTAAGTCTTCATAATCATCTTCAGAATCATGCTGCAATGATGAAGCACAACGCATTTGCCTCATAACTTGGTCTAACATTGCTTTCAGCCCTTGATGGTGTCATAGTTTGCTTGCATTACATCACATTTTGCTTCATATCGTGAAGTCACCTCATTCAATCTCTCTCCCATTTGTGCATTCATCTCTTCTCTCATATGCACTTTCATCATCTCCATTTCATCTTTTCGAGTCGCCTTTTGAGTAGCACCATAGAATCGCAAATGTTGACGCTTCACTGAACTTAAAACTTTGGAAAATATTTCATCATCATTGATGGATGTATTGTAGATTCATTATCTGAAATTTTACTAGCAGCCTAGCTCCTTGTACCTAGCATTTTATAATACGAAAAGTGAACATTTTTAGAATTCATAATGCAGAAAAATTTTAGTAAAAAAATGATTTTTCATTTGAATATGGGCCCCATCTCTCAAAAAGATCGATTTTGTGTATTTCTAGTGCTCACTTATTGTATAAAATTAAGTCACAAATGGTAATTTTAACTTTTTATAAACTCTTTGTAATATTAACCATGTATGCCGTTATACCTTAAACTCTTAAGAAGAACAATAATGTACAAGCCATTTCCACTGTTCCTTCATAACACCCCTCATAGAAAATAAAAGAGAGATTGAAAGCAGTCAATGCAGCCAGACACAGAGCAATGATACATACACTAGCATTAATATTTGACAGCTTACCGTTAGAATAGAGACGAATGAAAGGTCTAAAGTACCCAAATCCACTCTTGGCGGCAGTGTTTAAAACCATAAGAAAATTGGGGGTTCAAGCAACAAGCTGCAAACAACAACTCTTTTTGGCAATAGATCCATACTTTTTGCTATTTATTTTTTCTTGTAACCCAGGGAGACTTGAATTTTTTTCTAAATTATATATATTTTAACAAAATTAATGCAATTTTCTATGGGTTCATGACATAATTACTTCACTTGTTGTGAGTTCTTTTTGTTTGGTGCATCTTCTATGTGAGATTTCATCTGTATGATATAATCTCAACCATTCAAGATCTTTTAATCTAACAACTCAAGATCTTTTACTTCATTTACAAACATACTAACTGTACAATGTTCATATATATTCCTTCCCCAATATGCTTTACTTGAGATCAAATATTATTGTAACCTTTATTCTATTCTTATTGAGTTGAAGATATTATATCTATCTTTGCTTGCTTCTATAAGATTTCTTTTCTTGTTCAACAAACTAAGAGTATTTATTCTTCTCTTGCCCTCTCTGTTTGCTTTCCATAATTTCCTTTTCATTCTCAGTTGGTTCCATATCTAATTGTCATCATGAACAAGCCTAGAATCATATACTTCGCTTCCTATTATTTACTTGAAAGATGCCCCGTAAGGTCTTATAAATGCTGGAAATTAATGAGGATCCATCTCTACAACACTATCTTCTTACATTCAAAATTAACAAATTCTGAAACACTTCAAATCTCCATTTTAATTCACCTTTGTTTTTATCCTGAATCAAGGCAATGGCAGAAGGGGTCCTTTTTAACATTGCTGAAGGAATCATTGGAAGTCTAGGCTCCTTTGCTTTCCAAGAGATTGGATTGCTTTGGGGTGTCAAAGATGAGCTCAACAAGCTTCAAGAGGCAGTTGCCCAAATCCAAGCTGTTCTTCTTGATGCAGAGCAAAAGCAGGGCAATCATGAAGTCAAACGCTGGCTCAAAAATCTGGAAGATGTAGTTTATGATGCTGATGACTTGCTGGATGTGATTAATACTGAAGCTCGGCAAAGACAAACGTTACCTGGAAATAATAAAATCTCAAACCAGGTATGCATCTTCTTATCCAGTTCAAATCAGCTTGCTTTTCGGCTAAAGATAGGTCATAAGATAAAAAAAATTAATGAGAGACTTGATGTGATTGCAACTCTTAGAAACAAGTTTAACTTGGTAGAGCGATTTGAAGAGACACCATTTATAATTGGGGGGAGGGAAACTCACTCATTTGTCCCTATGGAAAATATTATCGGGAGGGATGAAGATAAAAGGGCAATTATACAACTTTTGATGGATCCCATCTCAAAAGAAGAAGAAAATGTATCAATCATATCCATAGTTGGATTTGGAGGATTAGGGAAAACTGTACTTGCCCAATTCGTATTCAACGATCAGGTGGTACAGAAACATTTTGAGCTCAAAATGTGGATATGTGTCTCTAATGAATTTGAGTTGCAAATACTTGTTAAGGAAATCCTTGAATCTGTAACTAATAAAAAAGCTGAAAACCTTCAAATGGATAAATTGCAAAACAAGCTTAGGGAAATTATAGATGGAAAGAGATACCTCCTTGTGTTAGATGATGTGTGGAACGAGGATCCTGAAAAATGGTTTAGCTTGAAAGTCTTGTTGATGGGCGGTGCGAAAGGTAGTAGAATAATAATAACTACTCGTAGCGAAAAAGTTGCAATGATATCAAACACAAAAAGAACATACACCTTAAGGGGTTTAGATGAAACGAAGTCTTGGAATTTATTTAAGCAAATGGCTTTTGGAGATGAAAGTGAGCCAAATAATTCAACAATTAAGACAATTGCAAAGAAAATTGCTAAAAAATGTGGGGGAGTTCCGCTTGTTATAAGGACGATAGGACGATTATTGCACTCTAAAGATCAAGAAACTGAATGGTTGGCTTTCGAGAATACTGAACTTTCAGAATTAAAGCAAGAAGAGGATAAGATTATACCAACACTTAAACTAAGTTATGATGTTCTCCCATCACATTTAAAACATTGTTTCGCATATTGTAGCTTGTTCCCACCTGATTATGAGTTTGATGTAAAGAGTTTAATTCAACTTTGGGTGGCACAAGGATTTGTCAAGTCTTCAAATCAATGTTTGGAAGATGTTGGCTATGATTATTTTAAGGAATTACTTTGGAGATCATTTTTTCAAGAAGAAACAAAAGATGAGTTTGGTATGATAAGCAACTGTAAAATGCACGATATGATGAATAAACTTGCAATTTCAGTTTCAGGTACAGAAAGCATGATAATATATCAAAAAGATGAAAAGGTTAATTTCGATCAAGAAAAACTTCGTCATGTCTCTTTTGATTTTGATGTTGATTTGGTTGAAGAGAAAGTGCCAACCTCCTTGCTAAAGGCAAATAAGATACGTACTTTCCTTTTTTTAAAGAACCATTCTAGTTACGAAGTTAGTACAAGAGGGTTAATGAAGTCATTTTACAATGCGATTGCTTCAAATTTTAAGTCATTGCGAATGCTAAGTTTGAATAAATTGGGAATAGAAAGATTACCAAATAGTCTTGTGAAATTGAAACATTTAAGATATCTTGATCTTAGATCTAATCCAATAAAAAGACTCCCAAATTGGCTAGTCAAACTTCATAATTTACAAACACTTGATCTCTCATACTGTGAGAGTCTTACGGAACTGCCTAGAGACATTGAGAAATTGATCAACTTAAGGCATCTTCTAATGGATGGGTGTGTTAGTTTGACTCATTTGCCACGTGGGTTGGGTGCATTGACATGTCTTCGTACATTGAAGAATTTTTTTTTGAGCGAAGACAAGTCTTTGTCAAGTTGTAGCGCTGGGCTTGGTGAACTAAACAGGCTTAACGAATTACGAGGGCACTTGAAGATTAGCAATTTGAGGCAGGGGAAAGATGCAAAGTTAGAATCAAACGCTGCAAATATGAAGGAGAAACAACATCTTTGTTCATTGTCTTTATATTGGGAACCGATCAATATGGATGATGAGTATGATGAAGCCATGTCAATGAACCAACTGGAAGCGCTGCAACCTCATCCAAATTTGAAAGAGTTGTATGTGGAGTACTATGTGGGTGTGAGGTTTGCGAATTGGCTTAATTCTCTAACAAATATTGTTAATCTCGAATTATATCATTGTGATGGATGCAAATATCTTCCGGCGTTGGATAAATTACCTTACCTTAAGGTTCTTAATTTGAGATATTTGGAGCATTTGGAGTACATAACAGACAAGGAAAGGGGCACCATAAGTGATGAGTTTTCAACTTCTTCAATATCGACTTCACCAACACCATTCTTTTGCTCCCTAAAGGAACTCGGCCTATGGGATTGCCCAAATCTAAAAGGGTGGTGGAGGCTGCCACAACAACAACATCTACCATCATTGCCTTCATTTCCTTGTCTTTCTGAGTTAGATATCACGAATTGTCCTGACCTAACTTCCATGCCGCTGTATCCATATCTCGACCAAGAGCTGACATTGTGGAATACCAGCTTGAAGCCATTCCAAGAGACAACGAAGATGGTGATGGTGGAGAAGAATGGTGATGGTAGTTTTTGTTCCCTCTTGAATTTCTCTTCATTTTTGTGTGGAGGAGCATCATCTTCCTCCTTCTCCCCTCTCTCCAAATTGAAATCTCTGGATTATAATACAATTGATGAAAAGGATATGCCACAAGGGATTGGCAACCTCACATCACTTCAATCGCTTTCAATTACAAATTGCCCTAATTTGGCATCATTGCCAAAAGAGATAGGCAACCTCAGCTCACTTCAAAAAATTTACATTTCTGAATGCCCTCAGCTGGCATCACTGCCTAAAGAGATAGGCAACCTCAGCTCACTTCAAGAAATTTACATTTCTGAATGCCCTCAGCTGGCATCACTGCCTAAAGAGATAGGCAACCTCAGCTCACTTCAAGAAATTCACATTTTTAAATGCCCTCAGCTGGCATCACTGCCTAAAGAGATAGGCAACCTCAGCTCACTTCAAGAAATTTACATTTTTAAATGCCCTCAGCTGGCATCACTGCCTAAAGAGATAGGCAACCTCAGCTCACTTCAAGAAATTCACATTTCTGAATGCCCTCAGCTGGCATCACTGCCTAAAGAGATAGGCAACCTCGGCTCACTTCAAGAAATTCACATTTCTGAATGCCCTCAGCTGGCATCACTGCCAGAAGGAATGCGTCATCTCACCTCTTTACGGTCCTTGATAATCATCGATTGTTCCATCTTATTAAACAAGAGATGCAAGAAAGAAACAGGGGAGGACTGGCCTAAGATTTCTCACATTCCAAACATTGTTATTTCGCCGGATAAAGCAGATTCAAAGACAGGTGCGTTTATTCAAATGCAAACTCTTGTTCATTTTCTTCTTACTTCTTCTTTTGCTTTTTTGTCAATATTCATTTGGAGCACTTTGCTTCTTCGCATCAATCTAGGTGTTGGATTACCGGAAGCACGTGCACAAAAGATTTGGTCCTCATTTAAAACTCTTATTCATTGCAATTGTGCAACAACATCTCAACAACAAAGTGGTATCTATATATAACCTCATCTCACTTCCGTCAATTATTTTCTAAATTTGTATTTTTCTTTTCTTAGGTAATAGTTTTTTATGTTTGTAATTCATTTCTTCATAAATTCACATATACCTAACTTCTTTTATCTTCATTCTTTTTCATACTGTCCAAATTAAACATAAGTTGATTATATGACGAATTTGGTTTTTTTTGTTTTTTGGCGTAAGTAGGATGAAATCTGGCACTTCATGTCATATATCACAACATTCAAAGATTATGACAAGAGATTGAATTTCATAGTAGGTAAGTTGGTTGTAAATTCTCCCTTCTTTTAAAGTGAAAATCCTGCTTTCCTGTATACTACAGATAGATTAGACAAATTGACAATCCAAAATGTTGTTCATAAGTAATGAAAGTCATGTTTCTTGGCTATACTAACATTGTATTCCGATTCGATCCATCTTCTTTCTTATATTACTTTCAGACATAAGCAGTAGAAAAAGAAGAAAATCCCCGTGGTGTGAAGGAGGTCATTCAAATGTATTAATATGTTCATCGTTGTGATCATTCAACTTATCACCCCAGTGAAAATAAGATGAATTTATAGTAATTGAGCACTTACTCTATATATTTTAGCGATTCGTCACCACTCAAATTTCTTTCTGAATTAGAAAGCATGTATTTTGTATATATTTCTGTCATGTTTATTCATATTTATGAATAAAATTAGGGATAGGTGGGATTATTATATACTCTGATTCTCCAATTATGTACTTTGTTGCTATGATATGTATTTATGCTAACCATCCTGGAAAGAAAGAATGCTAATTTAATATAATAAAAGTAACATAATTCATTGTTCAATGGCAATTTCAGTGAAAATGAATGATAGTATGCTATTACACTGGGGTATCTTGATTTCAGAGTTCATGGTTTTATTTGTCAAACTGATATTTGCATTACCTTTACTTGACTAAGAGTTTTTTTTTAGCTCTAGTCTATTTGTTTCATTTGCTCTTACTGTGTAGGCAAACAACATTGTCTTAGATCCATTACTCATCTTTGTCTGTGGTTTGGGCATCAGAGATACTGCTATTGCACATGTTCTTTCTCAGTGAGTAGTGTCACCCTTGTCATGATATTTCTTGCTACTGTTAATTCACATTTACAACTTCTATTGAAGTCTTGCCATTCTTCATACTTTTAATATTGATATTGATGCATCTTTGTCAAGATTAAAGTGTTTATATTGCGCATTTTAGGTACTTGATGGTGCTGTTCCTCTTCTTGATCTTGACAACAAAATTTAATCTGTTACCTCCAAGTATAAAAGACTTGCATTTTGGTCGGTTTCTGAAGAATGGTAATGAGCTTGAAAGATTTGGATAAATTCATAGTATACATATTTGCTTTGACTACAACTATTGCACAGCTCAATAATTGGACTTACTCATGTACCAAACTTTGGATTAGCTTTTTAAATAAGAGTTATTCTGTTGGAACAGTTTTCATAATTGTGGAAAATGTATTGTCTAATTAGTTGCTGGTAAGATAAATTTAATTACTTAAAGTTGCCTTCTTTTTAATTTTGGTTTGTTGTTTGGGCACAGGTACTCTGCTGTTGGCTAGGGTGATTGCAGTGACATTTTGTGTGACCTTGGCAACATCCCATGGCTGGGCGCCTCGGTCCAACTTCCATGGCTGCCTTTCAGACTTGCATGCAGGTCTGTTGACATCCATCTCTTTTTGCTTATGTTTGGCTATTGCTGGATAGGTCATTTACTTTCCATTTTCTCTCTCTTAAAAAAAAGAAAAAAAAAATCAGGGGGTATGACTAAAATGCACTTAAAGTTCCTGCTTTAGGAATTATAGTTAAGCATGTTTTCCGAATTTCACACTTACTGCTATGAAAACTATTTTAGACAATCTGGTAATTGCATTTTCTAAGAAAGACTACAAAAAAGCAACAGCTACTGCAACCAGGTTATTACAGGTACTAATTCAGTTTGTACACATACTAGTAAAGGCTGCTATCAACAATTCATGACCTGAAGAACCAAAAGACTTTTCTTTAATTTTTTTCAAGTTCACTTTCGTGAAAACGATCATAGGCCTTAATTTGTGAAGGAATTTGTTGTGCAGATGAGCTTTATCCTTGGTGTGGGAATTGCTCTTGCTGTTGGGGTTGGTTTGTATTTTGGAGCGGGAATCTTTTCTAGAGAGGTTAATGCTTTGCACTTTATTATGATTGGCCTCCCTGTACGAATATATAAATAAACTCATTTAAAATCTCAAAATTCTTATTTTTATTGCCATTATTTTATGATGAAAATTATTCAATTAATTTGTCTACCAAAAGAAATTATTCAATTAATTTGTTTTCCCTATTCTATTGCAGCTACACAACCAATAAATTCAATATCTTTTGTGTTTGGTGTGAACTTTGGAGCATCTGATCTTGCGTACTCTGCATACTCCTTGGTAAGTCCATTATAGGCCCATTATCCCACTACTGCATGACACTAAAAGTCTTTCAATTAACCAAAATTCTTTATTTCTTCAAGTTCTGCTATTGTGTCCTTGTTCCTTCTCTCTAAGTCCAATAAGGTAATTTTCTTTCTATCTCAAGGGTTATTCTACAATAGTAGACCTTTATTGATACTGAGAGTTTGTTCCATTTATATTTGTGCTTACACTCTTTTAAAAGTGTTACGAATCTAGCACCTACATTTTTATGTGCACACCGATATTTTTATGTGCTTACACTCATTGCTTGACCTAGCATGTGATGGGAGAGATAGAAACAATGTGTGTATACACACATGGAAGTTTACTCCAAATTTTGATGTTTCTCAAAGGACGGGACAACGTGCTTGATAAAATATCTAAAAGATGTGAGACAGGGGCAATGGGGAATATGTGAAAGCTTATTTAACTTAAAAATTTTGAAATATTTTTCATCTTGCTCCCAATGGAAAAAATTTTCTAAATCCTCCACTGCATCACAATAAAAAAAATGTTATAACTCCACTTTAAACACATGTACAATACAACCTTTATGGTAAAACAAGCCATGAAACAAGAAAATAAAAAGATATGCAGCATTTTTCACGTATGTTCTGAATTACTTGAACTGATATTGCACTTTATTCTTTTGCAGAATGGCGCCTTGGCAGTTTTTAGGAGTCTTTCACCACCAAAGGACTTTCATCAGTCATCAGTCATCAGTCTAGTAATTACTAGAAGAATATTTAAGACTCTATTTCCATGACTCTTTGGTGCCCCTTATCATGTGTTTGTTAATGTTAATACTAGTCTACAGACACACATTTCTATATGCGATTATCCCTTATTTGTACCATGGTGACTTGTCAAGGTATTTCGAGTTTAAGTATTGTCATTGTACCATAATTTCACGTAGTGCGGCAAGAGGCTAGTTTCTACAATATTAGAATATTTATCTATGGTAATTGCTCATCTAATAAAATCCCAACCCCCTTTTTGTTTTTTGAATGAACTATAAAACCCCAACTTAGACAGGACCTTTTCTGATACAAAAATTCAAATACATTAATGTTAGATTGAAGGGTCTTCATTTTTGTGAAAAAATTATGAAAATTGTATCAAAATGCATGTGTTGAGAACTTGAGACTTAAGCCAAGAATGGCAGTGAAGCTGGACCAAGAATGGACCAGAAAGCCCAGCATTGGTGTTTCTAGCCCAAAGAATTTGAGCAAACAGGAATCTATGTTAATCGTTTCAAGCCAACTGCAATAAGCCCATTGTTTTTATAATCAAAACTCCAAAATTCCTGGCAAAGAAGCAATAAAGAAAAAGATTCAAAATTTTGTGTGTTTTCTGACTTCTTTTGATATACACTTGGGATCGCTAAGTAAACTACATAGCCAATACCAATTAACTTTGTTCATTTCTTGTTCATCCGCTCTTGTTTGCTTTTGATAGATATTCATATTCATTTGAAGCATTTTATCCTTCTTTTTAGAGGACGTTCAGCAAAGGAATGGTAATAAAGTTGCCCATTATATTGCTCGACATGCCTTAGGTTTGAGTTAAAGACTATTATTTTTCAAATTTTTCAATCAAAAATATTTTGTCAATTCTGTTATAATTTTTGTAAAAAATTAAATCAAGTTAAAATGATGATCAAAAGAAGAGAAGACAATTTGGGTGGCCAGCAATCTCTCACTTTTCTTTTGCCAGAAACTGTTACACCGCAAATGTAGAAATCTCTTGATTGGTCTTGAAGGCTAATTGTTTCCTTTGAGACCATTTGCTCCTTCATGAACCATCCAATCATTGATTTTTTTTTTTTTCAGTTTCAGCTTTATTGATCACTCAAGAGAATGTGATTGACAAGATAGCCCCACCGTCTATTTGATTTATTTTATTTTTGCTATTTTCTGAAAAAAATTAATAAATGTGTTGTAAACTTTTTGTTTTTTGTTTGATGAATCTAACGGTTTAGATGAACCAACAAAAAATAATGGAACTATCTTGATGATGATGCTTTTTAGTCAGCATCCAGCCATGCATATATATTTTTCTTTCAAGTGGACCACAGCATGCTGCATGTCCATATATATTTTTTATTAGACCACTAATTTTTTATCTGAATTAAGAAGGACAAAAAATTGATCGAAAGAGGAATCAATTTCCTGTGGCTTCAAGTTTGAAAGTGAGAGAGCTAGAAAAAAACACACAAAAATTGACCATATCATGAAATTGGACCATAATATTATGATGTAGACCACTGATTCAATCTTGGGGTGCCAAGTTTAGGGCTACCAGAATATCAACTAAAACTGATCACAAATATATTCAATTGGTTCCATGTGAGGGAGCCAAATGTGAGTAATTGTCAAACAAAATGGGGAGCCCAGTCGTCTTCGGCTCATTCATTGCTTATTCATGGATTTACCCTTTTTTTTTTTTTTGTTGGGGCCTCTTTCATGGGTTTGCACTTGAAACATGCTTCTTCTTCTTTTTTTNTTTTTTTTTTTTTTTTTTTTCACTTTGTTTTCTGAAAATTAAATCCTCTCACTTTGTCCTCCAAATTTTGCAAATGACTTCCAATAGCTAAGTTTTGTCAACTTTATCTATTAGTCCAGTTTTTATCTTAAATTTGGCCCGGCTTTTAACCTATTAAACCTCCACCAAATCAGTAATCTTATACTCATTTTGAAGCTATGCATATTCTTTTTACAACCATATAAAGATCACTCAAAATGAAACTCTAGAACTCTAGATAATGGATAGAGTTGATGGTGTAGATGAGAGTGTAACGTTCCAGAGGCAAAATAAGAAGATTTAACTTTAAGGGGGTAAAGTGAAAAAAAATGTATGTTTCAGGGGGCAAATTCATAAATAAGCTTAGTTTATAATTGATTGTGTCTCTTAGGAACGGACCCAGGAATTGAAAATGGGGTAGGCTAAAATTAAAAGTTATCAACTTGGGGGTTATAGCTAGGTGGAGTTTGGCATTGCGAAGCAAATTTTATTAGGGATCCAACATTCCTAAAGGTTATGATCTGCTTAATGCTTTCAGGACCTCCATTGTCTTGAAAAATTTTAATGCTTTTGATGGCTTGAGGCATGGACTTTGGGATGAGATTGTCATAGTCAATAATCAAGGCCTTATTGGCCAAAAAAAAAAAAAA